>SCHK01081511.1:2441-14227 GCA_004124795.1 Poropuntius huangchuchieni
TTTCAGCATTTACTAATCATTATTAAAATCATTAATTGTGTTTGATTACATTAGTAAATGCACTGTGAACTAACATGAACAAACAATGAATAACTGAATAACTAACATTTAACAAAGATTCATAATAAATAGTGTAATAAATGTATTGTTCATTGTTCGTTTGTGTTAACTAATGTTAACAAATTACACCTTACTGTAAAGTGTAACTCCTTTTTCTTACACATGGTTTATGATTCTTACATGTTTTGTTACAAGATAACAAGATAATCTTCACAAATGAAAATGTTTCCTAAATTTTTCTGAAGTCTAAATACAATCTGCACAAGTAAAAAGCTAATCAGAGGCTATAAACAAACTACATCACGGTAGTGCTGGGTGGTTTGACAAAAAAATCTTTATCACTGTTTTTTAGGATTCTGGCGGTATCACGGTTTTTCCATGATTGTGCCTTTATATTAATCAGAATGCATGAAATACTTACAGAACACTTACATAGTGGCACCGCGTGCTAGAGCGATTGAGCGCACGCACTGAGACGGGAGAGGCATGTATCAACTCGTCTATATGGAATATGAATATGGAAAAACGGTGGCGTTTTCCTTTAATGGCTGCTTATGGTTGGCTTATTTGCGTGATGACTTTTAATGTCCCTGACAATCTTTGTAGCTAGTTGTTAGCAGCTGCATTTTTAAAAGCGAGAATAAAAGCTTTAACAAAAGCTCACAGCAAATTACTGTTGTATTTTATGCAATCATATAAAATGTAAAACTGTCTTTAAGCTTGTGTTATTTCAGGCATTTAACCAAAAACCCATCAGGGCGATGGGAAGTGCTAAAATGCTAACTCGTTTCCGGGTTTTGGCCTACAAAAATATATCATCCCTGCAGCACTCTGCTTTGAAAAGTCTAAGCATAAAGGAAATGGAAAGTTTATTTAACTACTTCATACGTTCATGAACAAAGAGTGTCATTTATAAATGTCTTCTTTTTCTCAGGAGTGAAGATTTCCTTAATTTTCTGATCAGCCTGAAACAGCAATGCTGTTACTTGACAGAAACCTTACAGGATGTCATCAGCAGATTCCCACGTAGCCCTGCCGAGGTCTGTTGTGTTCTTTAAGTATCTGAGTCCTGTGTAAAACATGAACAGTTTACTCTTTACTCTCATATATCCAGGCTTTTGATTTGTGGCAGTCTGGTCTACATTGCTTTATTCTGACCAACCAACCTCTTAGAAAGCAACCAACAACAGTTTTTTATGTTTGTTTGTTTTTTATGTGCTGTTTAGGATTGGATCTGAAATAAAATAATTAAAATAATGGTATATTAGCCAAATGGTTGTACACAAAACAGTATTAAAAAATTGCAGAAAATAGGAGAGAAATGTATAGACAGTCAATTTTTTTTTTTTTTTTTTTTTTGTGTATGTGTGTTGCAAAGTGAGAAAATATCGATTTTGAAGAACATTGAGGAATGTTTAATTTTTTAATTAAAGCAAATAATGCACAAAAAGCTGTCACTAGGCTGGACTGTGCAATTTTATATTTGTGAATGACTGATCTCTGCCGCAATGTTTTAAATAAACATTTTTATCAGCGATAAATATGCAACCTTACTTTTAAAATGGTTTAATCTGTCAAAAAACTTAATCTGGGCCATATGATTCCATCAGTTTAAGTGTGCATGGCCTCTGAGAGTAACTTCCAAGTGCCTGAAATTATCCATGACTACAGTCTTGAATAAATTGGAACAAATGAGTTTAATTGTATTTAAACCTATTTGTATTTTAAAGTGTTTTCAACTGAAGTGGCAGTAGTTAGACAGAGCTATTGTATCTCACATTTCGTGCCTGCTTGTATGTGATGGCTTTGTTTGACAGGTTGTTCTCACATGTGATCCCAAGAAAGAGGCTCAAGCCCTTTGCACCGAGCTAGTAACTCAGACAGGAGACCTCCAGAAAGAGATTCTCTGTCTTAAGACCCTGCTCAGCAAGGTCAGTCATGTCCACATTCCTTCATGTCCTCATCTTTCTTCTTCTCTGACGCTTCTATTTACAATAGTTTTGTCTAGAAAAATACTGTGAGAGCAACAGCGGCAGCCGTTTCATCCCTCTTAGATGTTCCCATAGTCTCTTTCATGATGATGAAGGGTAATCATTTGTTAACAAATAAATTGAGGATGTTATCCGCTAGTACATTCCAAGGAATTTCTACAACTCTCATCAATCTCCAATGTAAAATTAGTTTAATCAGACATGTTTATAGCTTGTTGTAACTCCTGTTGTTCTCAAAGTATTTAACATTTGATTGTGGCAGCCCATTAAAATAGAAGCTTATTAGAAGATTTCTTACATAGTGTTTTGCATTTTGTCATAAACATTCCACTACACCATAACTGATACTCATGCTGCGACACATGTGAAATACTGGGTTTTGGAAGAGTTTTTCACGTGGAATATAAAAGCCACCAGAATGAGAGTCCAAACAGCTGATAAAAACATCACAGTAGTCCAAAAGTATTAAGAGTCAACAATTAATATTGTGTAAAGCTAAAAGCTGTGAGTTTGTAAGAAACAAATCTATAAAGATGTTTTTAACTCGAACTGTTGTGTCTGGTTAAAGTCAGTAATGCCGCTTTCTCCAGTGAAAAATTCATCTCGCCTGAATCAGAAGAGAAATGTGGATTGTGATGTTTTCATCAGCTGTTTGGACTCTCATTCTCACGGCACCCCATTCACTGCAGAGGATGCATTGGTGGGAAAGCAATATGATGCAAATTTCTCCAAATCTTTTCTTATGAAGAAACAAGCAACATCTACAACTTGAATGGCCTGAGGACGAGTATATTTTCAGCAAATTTTGATTTTTGGATGAACTATTTCTTTAAGTTTGATGTCACAGGTCCAAGTGCTCAATCAAATCACAAAAGCAAACAGTATATGGTGCTAATACACTGATAGTGTGTTTTAATAATAATAATAATTTATTCTTTTAACCCTTAATTTCTCCTTAGACGGATCACACAGAATACAGCTTTCAGCTTCTTCAACCAGTCTCCAATAATGGCCAGAGAGGAAAGGCCCACAAGAGGTTTGCTGCTGTGCTTGGACTTGGGATGCTTGGAGCAGGGCTTCTATTTGTGCTGTCACAATCAAAAAAACTGAACTATTTTTGAGGTTATGTATTGCAGTGATGTATATATTTTAAGTTGTTACCTCAGTATTTCATTAATAATTGTATGTTCTAGATTTAGGTTAAGAATATATTATGATGACCCTTTTTGTGGTGCTATTCTAGACTGTTATTCAAGTAAATCTGTTAAATGTTCTTTTGGTTTTTCAGACAATGCACTTCATAAACGTTTTCCCAAACCACAATGCTATCCTTCTTTTTGCTTCGTTTATAATCACTGTTGTCAACTTCTATTACAGCGGCATCTGCCGGTCAGAGCTGGACGGCTAGCACTTTGTGTTTCGGAAATTGTGTTTTGATTTTGCTGGGTGGCCCAAAAAGAAAAGTCATTGCCAGTCGCTGTCTGTGGTGCTGAAATGTCATTTCCGGGTGTAGGACCCCCTTACAACTAAATTCATGATAAAAGCTGGTTACTTGATCAGTCATGTTCAGTTTAATTGAACAATTGCTTGATGCATATTCATTTTCGGGCTTGAGGGGAGCAGTTTCCCGAAAGCCCTGTTCTGAAATTGTTACATAAGATGTCTATGAGCAGCAAACAACGGCAGCACTTTTATCTCTTTAATTTCTTTTAGTTGCATGCATTTCTTATGTGTGTAATCAAACGTTAGGCCAAGTAAAATGAATTTAAAAGAACCACTTTAATATGTTGTGCTATTTGACTCTCACTGGAGAAAGATAAGAGACATGAACCCATCCTTCAAGGTGCTGTAACAGTGTCAATGTTGTTCGATATAAGTTCAAAAAAATTTTTTTTTAAATGTTGGAATTGCTTGTGTGTAAGGGAATGTTGAACAGTTTCTACAAGTTAAAATTTTAAAGTCTAGCAACTCGATCTTCTAGAGATCTGTGCCTTTTTTTTTTTTTTTTTTTTTTGGACAATTTTCCAACAGTTTTTGTAGCCTGTTCTTATTGTTCTGCAACGTTTATGAGAACGTTTTTAAACGATTACAGCAGAGTGCTCCTTTAAGCTAGACAAACTTCGCCTTAGAGAAACCCTCTACAGAACTTAAATAGCCTACTGTTATTAGGCTATTTCTAAGGTTAGTATAGATTTACACATGGCAAAATGCATTTTTATTTTTTAAGAATTTAATATAGGCCTATGATTACGATAGGGGCGCCAAAGGACATTTATACAACCGATTGCGATCTTAATAACATAACGTTTATAATAAAATAAATCAGAGCTGTTAGACTCATCTAAACCACATCAGACAATCTCTCTTAATAATTTTTTTTAGGGACTGATATTTCAAAACCACTGACAAGATTCAGAGTAGTCTTTCTTTACTGACTAGAAAAGGATGAAATTAGGCCAATTTAAATTCCATCATATTACCGATGACAAGTCTTCTCCGCTCTCGCGACCGCGCCTTTTCCACGGAGATCACGAGAAGAATCCGGTTTTCCTAATAGCCTAATCTTGGTTCCCATCGGTAGGAAGGACCTCACAAAACAAGTAAGGCGGACATATTAATACTTTCACATAAACTGGTGATCAAAGATAGAGGAAATCCTCTGCGACAATTGAACAGTTCGTGAAAAGTTCAAAAGAATGTGATAATCCAATCTCAATGCACATCATCAAGACCGGAACATGTTTGTTGAGAAGACAAGAATGAGGCGTATTTGTGCTTTCAGTCAACTAAGCCTTATTTTATAAGAAAAGACCACTTCGAGAAATTTTAGGGAAATTAGAATAGGCTAACAATAATAAAACCAAACATTTAATTAAAATAAATTGTATTATTATCAATAAATTAATTGAATGTTAATTTTTAAATGATTACTATTTTTGTGCCAAATACTAGAATGATTTTTTTTTAAAAAAGAGCAAAAAGTGCTGGGCTTTAGAAGAATATGAATAGACATTTCACGTTGGACCACATTCTACACTTTCGCTGCTTTGGAAATAAGCCAAACCTTTGGCTGGTGTCAAGCTAGCCTGAACAGATACTTTCAGACATCTAATTTCTTAACTTCATTCCTGAGGCAGGACTGCGCCCACCCCTTGTGTAAGCAATTTAAACCTGATAGGAGATCATCAGCTATCTGCAGAGCCGCTTCAGAGCGAGGAAGAGAGGAAGAGCATCAGGCTGTGTCTGCAGCGCTACACATCACACTCCACGATGCTTTGACGCTCAACTCACTCGCGCAGCGTCACTCCAGACATTTTTGATCTGGGAGAGTAAATAACCGCCTCAGCGCTCGATGCACTCTGTTTCATTTATCTGTTGTTAAACCGAAGACACGTGCCTGAACGAATGAGTGTATCAATACAAATTTTGTAATATGAACTTTTTGCCAAGTGGAATATGTTTTTATCTGTCCGTGGCAATTTGCTGGTTCACGTCAAGGGTCGACGCGTCGTGGTGGTGGGTACAGTTTTTGCTTTATTTGAATTTTAGTAATCTTTTCAGATTAAAAAAAATAAAACAAAAACATTTTTAGACCACGATTGTGGTTAAAAAGTGAACCGTTAAGTATTGGTCTGGAAAAGCTTTTTCTTCGTCACTTATTAAGATGATTTTTATTTTACTTTTTGTACTTTAATATATGTATTTTTTAGCTTTAATATTTTTATTTAATTTATTTTTTTTGTTTTTTGAATGTGCAATACGCGGTTGTGTTGAAACATGATGACTTGAAGAGATTCCATCGCTCATTGCCTGTGCTTTCATCTTTTATGCAGGTACATGGGCACTCTTGGATCGCAAGTGATGTGCGACAACATCCCGGGCTTAATTAACAAACAACGCCAGTTGTGCCGCCAGCATCCCAAGGTGATGCAGGCTATTGGAGCTGGAATTAAAAACTGGATCGGAGAATGTCAGCACCAGTTCAGAAACCACCGATGGAATTGCAATACCATGGCGCGCGAGCACAATCTTTTCGGAAGGCTTTTGCATCGAAGTGAGTAAGGCTTAAGTGTATTGTTTCAAGTCTAACGGCTGTATGCACATACAGTATGTTCTCTGCGCTCGACCTGCAGTGCAATTCTTATCTGATATCAGATCATATTACAGAAAGCAAACTTGATGAACTAGGTGCTTTCGACCCTTCTTTGCTCATCTGTGTGTGGGCAGCACTGTGCATGTATTGATGAGGTTTGATTTTGATCAAATATTTACACCATATAGTACTGATTATAAAGAGTATAATATCTATCTATCTATCTATCTATCTATAATTTACTATTTACTTGTTTATAAATAATACTATTTTTTTTGGCCAATTTCCATACAGTTACACCACCTGGAAATTTTGACATATGGACTGTGACTTTAAGCCCAACGAGAAATATTAAAATGATTTTAATTGATAAATCACAAACATGTTCTTCATAGAAAATGTCATAGTTTTTAAGTAACTAAAATACAGATCCGAAAAAAGAAAAAAGTCATATCATTGACCCATAACAACTCAATATTGTTCTGTGATCATCTCAAGATGTCTAGATGTAATATGAATCGATAAGTCACAATAGTGTCACTTAGCACGCAAGTGTATCCTTTACTTTTCATTGTGTTCAAGATTTATGTCAGTTTAGAGAAGAAAGGCTGGATTATTGTGTCTGGTGGGTTAATTCATAACTGCTCAGCAGCTTGATGCTTTAACTAGGTGTAATTGCCACTTTTGTGACTTTAGGTTTGCGACTGTAAGTGTCTCTGGCTATATTTTCTCATCTCCTGTAAAATCATATTAATGGGAACATCCACAAAGGAACTCTGTGTCCCAGGCCTCTAAGCTGCTCTGCACATTAAAGTTAGGTTAAACCTCTGGCTTTAATCTTCTTGCTTTAAGGTATTCAGACCTCCCAGAAAGACTCCTAACTTTTCTGTGACACTGTGAGAATCTACTTATTGTCAATGTCAGTTCACTAATTTAAAACAATTGCAGGGATTTCGTGGCAGGCATTCTCCTCCTGTCTCACAAAGCTGTCGAACGGAAACATCTTTGGTACACATGTGAAAAGCTGCAGCTTAGAACTTTTGTTCAGGCTGTTGCTTGTTACTGTTGTTTTTCTTCTGTCTCTTCATACAGTCATAGCAAACTGTTTTCAACATTAATCACCTTCACACATAGGCTCACAAAATTAAGACTTCTTAATGTCTTTCTGATTGGTAATGAGATTAGTTTAATCTGAATAATGTATAGAGTCAGTTATATTTTAGGAATCAGCTTGAATTTAATGACTAAAGAGAAAATGTTATATTTATGTATAAATTGTTGTTATAATTATACAGTGCAATGTACAAAATAAAATTAACTTAAAAATGTATAAAGTAAATGTAAAACAATGCCTGTATGTGTGTGTGTGCGTGTGTATACATATACACACACAAAAATATTTTATAATATGTATGTATTATATATATAGTTTAAATTAAAAATGTTGTAACTAAACTAAACCCTATTCCCTCTTTTTTTTTTATCAGGCAGTCGCGAGGCCGCCTTTGTCTATGCCATCTCCTCAGCAGGTATGGTCTACACCTTGACCAGGGCGTGCAGTCAGGGTGAACTAGAAAACTGCTCTTGCGACCCTGGAAAAAAGGGCTCATCTCGCGATGCCAAGGGAGCTTTCGACTGGGGTGGGTGCAGCGATCATGTTGACCATGCGATCAAGTTCACTCAGGTCTTCATAGACGCCAAAGAGAGGAAGGAGAGAGATGCACGGGCGCTCATGAACTTGCACAACAACCGTGCAGGGAGGAAGGTAACAACACAAACAGCTGTTGAGACACATATTGAGAAATGAAATCTTGACAAATAATAACGCATGACCATTGCATGTCTCACGCAATCAGAGAGATTAGTCAGAGATTTACTCTAGATACTGTCTCCTGTTTTGATTCACAGGCGGTGAAGCGCTTTATGAACCTTGAGTGTAAGTGTCATGGTGTCAGTGGCTCATGCAATGTACGAACCTGCTGGCTAGCCATGGCAGACTTCAGGCAGACGGGTGACTATCTCCGCAAAAAGTACAACAATGCCATTCAGGTGGTGATGAACCAGTATGGAACCGGCTTTACTAGTACCTACAGGATGTTTAAGAGGCCTACCAAAAATGACCTTGTCTATTTTGAAGACTCACCTGACTACTGTATATGGGATCATGAGTCTGGTAAGTGTGCTGAGGAAAACCCTAACCTTAAAAGGGTAATTCACCCAAAATGTATGGCTTTTCATATATTTTGAAGAATATTTCAACTGTTTTTGTCCATACACGTGGTCCAAAACAACAATGGTAAGTGTGCTGAGGGAAACCTTAAAGGAATAGTTCACACAAGAATGAAAATTCTGTCATCATTTACTCACCCTAATGTTGTTCCAAACCTGTATGAGTCTCTTTTTTATGTTGAACACAAAATAAGATATTTTGAAGAACCAAACAGTTGATGGTCCCCATAGTAAAGAAATACTATGGAAATGAATGGAGCCAGCAACTATTTGATTTCCAGCATTCTTCAAAATATTTTCTTTTATGTTACATAACATTACACAACATAAAAAAGAAACTCATACAGGTTTGGAATGACGTAAGGGTGAGTAAATGATGACAAAATGTTAATTTTTGGGTGAACTGTCCCTTTAAGCTTAAAAAGGCAATTTACCATAAGAAAGGCAAACAAAGAAGCAGCTATTTTAAGGAATGTTTCAGTTGTATTTTTTAGTATTTGGTCCAAAACAACACTGAAGCTCACTGGCTTTCCAAGTATTGTCTTTTTGTGTTCTGCAACTGAAAGAAAGTCATACAGCTACGAGTAAATGATAACAGAATTTTCATTTTTAGGTGAACTATCCCTTTATTTGCATTACCTCAAGAGGTGAATTAAGTTGATGAATCAAAGCTATAGTACTCCATCATGTTTCATAACTCACTGTTTGTGTTTCCACCCTGCAAGGCTCCCACACTCGCTCAAAATCAGCAGGCATTAGTCTTTGCCCCCAAACACAGTTGTAATCAGAGGACGTGAGCTATTTAGCTGGTTATTACATACACAATAGTCATAACCCAATCCTGTAACCTGAATGCCGGTAAAGATTCCCTCCCTAAGGCAGAGGTTTATCTCTTTTTACCTTTCTGTGTGTGTGTGTACGTACTGAATAACACCAGGTGTACCTATGTGGGAAGCAGTAAGGGAGGGGGTGCCTGTCAGACTGCAGATGATCCCTGCTATCAGGTGACGCTGTGTTTAGACACATTACCACAGTTTTGTGGGCAGAACGGGAGCTGAAATTTAATCCCTACGCGCAAATGCTATAAATCACTGCCTTCCACGGCGGCACCTCTATATTTTCTGCCTAAAACTGGCAGGAATATTTAGAGAGGTAGGTCATGTCTCTTTTAAGTGCCCTGAGTTGTATGTCGAACCCACTTTAGGTATTTATTATTTATTGTACGTCAGTATAACTGCTCATTTATGAGCATGTGAATTTAGAACGATCTTACAAGCTAAAGGGCTAGTTCATCTAAAAATGAAAATTGTCATGTCATTCCAAAACCTATTTGACTTTTTTTCTTCTGCAGAATACAAAAAGACACAAAAACTGTTTTTTTCCATACAGTGGAAGTCAATGGGGTCCAAAACGACACTGGGACTCAATGACTTTTATTACATGGACAAAAACATGGATATATAGTTAAAGGGCTAGTTCAACCAAAAATGAAAATTGTCATGTCATTCCGAAACCTATTTGAATATTTTTCTTTTGCAGAATACAAAAAGACACAAAAACTTTTTCTGTCCATACAATGGATGTCAATGGGGTCCAAAACAACATAGGACCTCACTGATTTTCATTACATGGACAAGATGGCTAATTCATCCAAAATTAAAAATTGTCATGTTGTTCCAAACCTATATGACTTGTTTTCTTCTGCGGATTACAAAAAATATACAAAAAAAGTTTTTGTTAATACAATGAACATTAAGCCAAAACAACACTGGACCTTATTAGACCACATTGCGTTTCGCTTCACTGCCATTCACAAATCCTCTCACATGACCTCATGAGATAGTTAAGTGTCCATCAGATGTGCACTTCAGAATCTTGCCAGAAGTAATAATTCATCTTTATGAAATACTACTCTTTTCACAAACAGTTTTTTGTCTAATATATATGAGGAAGTAAGCAGCCTGAGATCTTCTCATACAGTTTCGAAGTGGCGTGACTGAGTTTTCATTTTTGCTTTAACAATTCCTTTACGCTCGTGTTTAATAATGGTGATGTTTTTAAATCTGGTCTATTTTTTCTCATCGGCTCTGAAGGAACATTTAAAAAAAAAATCGAGACCACCGTATTTTAGTGCCGACCTCTCTAACGTGGTGGTTTGTGAGAAACTCTCTTGGCCGGGCAGTCTGTTTGATGTCAGTTTTAGGAGACATAGACTATACCTCCACTGCATAAGTGTGAAATCAATTACTAGCTCTCACCATGGTCACACATGTTAAACTCATCTCTTGGCACCCCCTCATCTTAATTCAATAAGCAGATGCATGCTCAGGTAAAGGCTGCCCATGATGTAAACGATATGATCCCAGCATACCAGCCTGATGAACTGCTGTGGGGGGGAGTGGCTGTGTCATGCCCAGACACATGCCTGCCTACTCGCAATTGAGTTCAATAGACCAGCGGTGACATACCAATGCTGGCGCTACTGGTAGACTGAAGTGTTTTGCAGTTCTGGCCTGCTCTGTAACACTGTTCTCACTTTAAAATCGTACATTAAACCATCTTAAAATTGGTTAAACCACAAGAAGTAAACATGGTTGTTTGTATAGTGCTGAGTGTTGATTGGCAGTGAAGGGATCTTTCTAAATAAAGGCTGCAGATCGTCACTCGGAGGGAGCATGAAAGCAAGGGTTTATACAAGGTCTTTAGCAATTTCTGTATCAGCAACAATCAGCGATGCGTCAGCCTCATAGAGGGCGGGGTTGTCGAGATTAGAGCCGTTGAAATGAGTACGTGATGAAGACCCAGAGCAATGCTTGATAGCTTCTATCATCAGTCCCTCATCTGACCAAGGACCAAGCGGTCATCCTTTTACATGGTGCCGACAAACCCAGCCTCTTCAAGACAGCGCTGTCTGGACACTATCAGACATCTGCCAGGCACTACACATGACTATTCAGTCGAGGTCTGCTTGCTTCAGGAATTTGTTCAAATATTTACTACATTAATAGATTTCAGCAGTGCAACGTGTGCTATTTTTGCATAATAACAATTTTTACCTTTTACAGGCCTTGTTAGCTTAATATAAGCTAATTGTAAATTTCTGTTCCATTTTTATTTTTTAATTTATTTTTTAAATGGAACAAATTAGATTTTTTTTTTAAAATTATTTATTAGATAGATAGATAGCAACATTTAATATCAAAATAAACCTAAAATAGCTTTTTGAATTCAGTTACTCAATTCAATTTAATCAAATATAAAATACAAAATAATATTACATTAATAATAATAAGTATTGATAATTATTTCTAAAACTATTTCAATGTATACATCAAATTACATTATATTTTTTTATTTGTACATGCGTAGTAATTATATAAAATGTTACACAAATTTGTGTACATAATCTTAGT
>SCHK01081617.1:2694-15035 GCA_004124795.1 Poropuntius huangchuchieni
GTCAAGATTTAGCATTTTTATAGAATTTATACCGGTGACCTATGTTGTAAACACTCACCTTGAGGGGGCACCAGGAGCTTGCTGTTCACAGCACACCAGCCAATAGGATGAACATCAGCCGTGCCTAAATTACACCACAGGTCATGGCTGTCATCATCCTCAAAACCCTCATAACACAGAAGAGCCATGTAACCTGAGAGAAACACAACAAATCTAATTAGCACACAATATCACATAATAGTACCCATAATTTAATTTAACTGCACAAGTTCATTTTAAAGTAACATTTATTACAACCTAATAAACAACAATGTGAATGTGTAGCTTTAAAACGTGTTGTCATATAAACATACAGTCACAGTAACCACTGTCAGACTACACTGTATTTTTGTTTTTTTAATGCAGACAGGCTAGTTTGAGAGTTTGTTGATTTTTTGTCTTGTGGAAATTATAAAGACTTAAAATATAAAATATAAATATCAAACACACTTATGTTTTAAGTTTAAGATCAGTAAGTTTCTTTAAATACAGTAATACTTTCATTCAGCAAGACCACATTTAACTGATTGGAAAAAGGGAGAGGAAAGACAATTATAATCTCATTCTATTTCAAATATTTTTTTAAACTTTCCATTCACCAAAGAAATATTTCTTGAGCACCAAATCAGCAAGACCTAAGTAATGGCTTGTGAAAATTCAGCCTTGCCTTCACAGGAATAAATTACACTTTAAAATATAATAAAACAGAAAACTGTTATTTTAAATTGCAATGATATTTCATAATGTACTTTTACTGTATTTTCATTTATCAAATAAATAGAGTCTTGGTAAGCATAAGAAACTTTTTAAAACACACACACACAAAATTCTTACCAACCCCAAATTTCTAAATAATAGCATAATTATTTAAAATATATTTATATTTTATTACAAATATTAATAATATGGAGTTATATACCTGCCAGCTGTACAACTGTGGCGATCCAGTACACCTTACTTGGCAAGGCTGTGTGAGTGTTGAGAACCTCCACTTTTAACCCCACATAGATGTCGTCCCATTGAGCGCAGAGTGGTACCTGCCATACGGGGATTAATGGATTGACCATCATAATGCAATAGAAAAAATAATGTGGACATTTACACACTGTTGTACACATTGTTATAACATTCAGCACATTTATTTTTCACAGGAACGTTTTTGCAAGAACCACAGTGGATAGAAATCACTCACATGTCTGAAGCAGGATACCGGGGCAGCGAGGAGGCCACTTTTCTCAAGGTAATTACCCCAGTCAAACCCAGCCAAAGTAGCTTGGACATAGTACCATATCAACATTTTGACATCCGTATGGCTCACTGTAGTGAAACTTAAAGAGTAATCTGTGTATTTTCTCACCATCTTGTCCAAATGCTCTGCTCTCCTGAGGCTGTTCATTGACTTTTGAGTGTGAAGCCTCAGTTTGTGATTTCAGAGACAGTTTGTGTGATGACTTTCTAGTGGGTGGCCTTCCCTGAGTACAAAGACACACAAAAATTGAATCACTGTTTGAATAAATGTGGGTATAAATACTTTGCCAGACATTCCCACCTGGAGCCGTGCAAGAATTGAAGATTTCTTTGAGTTGGATGAGTATGAACGCGAGCAGGACACACTACAGAAGCGCTTGGACCTGGAGAAGAAGGTATCTGTGGTGCCTTTGGTTCCACACATTTCACATGTAACTGCAGAGACATAAAATTGAGTTGGGTTTACATATACTTGTCCATGCATTTGTGGATGTTCATTGATATAAGTGTTCCTGAATTTACCCATTCCATCACTTTCTGCACAGGAAGAAAGAGTCATAGAATTATTAACACCTTCATCACTGGAATTCTGCTCTCCATCAAATATTCCTTCTTCTCCATCATTCATAAATGTCCATTCCTGTTCATCCTTTTTAGGAAAAGCACATTTATTTATTAATTAATTAATTAATTAATCAAAACAATGTTGTTGTTGTTGTTTTAAAAGTAGTAATAAAATGCTGACACACACACACATATACCACCAATCAAAAACTTGGAATAATATTTTTAAAGTATTTTTTGCTCGTCAAGGCTGCATTTGTTTGATTAAAAGTAATTTATATATATATATATATTTATTATTCTTTTGCATGTTTGGGCCTCCATACCTAGCCTCGGGCTTTTTCAAAGAGTCTGCACTGAAAGACGAAAGAGACACGATGGGATACTCACTGATGTGAGTTGTTGAGGTTCAGTGGTGGCTCGGCGTTTCCTCTTCGTACAAAAGGAACAAGAGACGCCGCTTCCTCCGCAGTTACTACACGGTGGTCGGATGAAAATCGTCGGGACAGCTCCATCCTTTAGTTTCAGCGCTTTGAATCCCGTCGTCTTTGCAGCGGCATAAGATTTCGGATCAAAGCAGTCTTTGCTGAAGTGCTCAGAGCATAGATGGGAGTACGTCTTGGCGACCCATTTCTTTCGGGTCTTCTTGACCTGCTTCTCCCATTTGCGGAACTCCTCGGGGTCTTTGGGAAATCTGAACATTGAGACATTTTGCCCGCTGAACTTCCCACAGCCATAAGCAACACATCGGTTAGGCATTTGTAATTTTTAATATAGATGTGGGATCAAATCAAGGTCCACAGCGTCTTCAGGAATATAGTTTGCAGCTGGCTCCAAATGTTGTCTGCGAATTACGTTCAAGAAGCATTAAAACATTTAAATATTTCCACCAGATAACATCAACCACCACATTACTTTACGATTACTAGCAATCACTCAATTGTGCACACATATAAACAAAGCTTTAAAGAACATATAGAGCTCCCTATAAACGGTAAACACTGAGCAAAATTCAAAGCAAAAATATACACGTTGTGTGTAAAACAGAACTCCACAACAAAACAATTTTCACCTGCTTTACGTTAACTCTTAGAAAATCCAATGTGGTGTGGTTTGCTTGTCGTGGACAGCGCATTATCGCCATCATCCGGACTGGAGAACCAGACTACATTACAAAATGATTTTATTAACCTGTATGATTTTATACGCTGGTTGTTTGTAATACGATGTGATTTTATTAAAGCCTTAGTTACACAGAAAACTATTTATACTTAGCTATTATACGTTAACTATTAATTCATCAATATTGGAATAGTCACATATGCACTCAATGGCACAGCGTGGTTCCATGGTGTAATGGTTAGCACTCTGGACTCTGAATCCAGCGATCCGAGTTCAAATCTCGGTGGAACCTGACTTTTGTTTTCTGTGAGGTAACTGAAGACAAGTTAAGCACGTTGGATATTTATTTTGTAGTGCGTTTCACAATGCTTATACCCTATAGTTAAATGAAAAATATCAATAATAAAAAGGGCACTTAACCAACAATGATATTGCCAGTCTGGAAGCTGTAATACAGAAATCACATGACTGTAGACTACCTGTACTCATGGCTCCTCCTTTTTGCAAAGCTAAACTGGGGAGGTTAGTAACCTACATTAACACTACTAACACTTGCTGTAAATGGAAAGATAAAAATGGTTCATTCTGTTAAAAAAGTTCATTTTACAAATGCATGCAAGTTCTCTAAAAGGCAGGAATTTAACTTACAGAGTCTTTTGTTTATAAGTGACTATGTTAAATTGAATGGGTAAGTTTTACATATGAAGTTGTTTGAACAGATATCATTTGGCATGTCATCCAGTTTTCGTAGGTCTTATATGTATAGCCTACTCCCAGGGCCCACTTTGTTACGGGCCCCATGAATTTTAGCACTGACTCTCTGAATACTTTTGTACAACTCACATTAGATCTGGCACTTTCTTGGCACTTTTGTGTGCAGTACTTATCAGATGGTCAGTGAACAAACAGTGGGTCAGCTGTGGGTAACCATAACCTTGACAAGTAACCTTGGAGTCTTAAGTAAAGTAAAGACTCAAGCATGGCTAAAAAAGAGAGAGCTTGAGGCTTACGAAATATGGGTAGACAGATGATAAGTGAAGGATAGATGTTTGGGATTGGGAAACAAAATTTTAATAATGCATTGATTTTAATTATGAAAATGTATCATAGACTGCCAGCCTTAGAGGCAATATTTTAAGTCCTCTGGGAGTGTGTATAACTGTCCTGTTAACTGTCCTGTAACTGTCCACATTGATGGGTCTATATTTAAGCACTTCTTCCTTTCATCTAATATATTAATGAAAATTTGAATGACTCTGGACTGCTTAAAATATGCTATATTTTGCCAAATTAGCACTGCTTACAAAAAATGTTAATATATTTTTCAATAGTAGGCAAACTATTTTTATAAAAATGAAGCACCGGAGAGCACTTTCACTCCAAATTTCTCTAAAACTCTTTCAATCCTTTGTTAAAGGATGAGGATAAAATTGACTGCTATATTATTGCTACAGCCAATGAGAAATCGAGGGCTAATCTACAACGTTATTTTCTAGACACTAAAATAAATAATAATAATTAAAAATTATTAGATAATAGATAATAAATAAAAATGGCAATCTGTGTTATTAACGTAAAACATGGACCTTTATTAATGTAAAACATTAATATTCAAACAATTTAACACAATTTAGGTGTCATATACAACAGCAATTTTGAGTAGGCCTACAACATATAATGGTTTAATATTCTGTATATCAGCCATTTTTAATTTCTAGTGTAATGAATGAAAATAAAAAAAAGATGGACAGTTATATAGTTGTAGTTGACAATTGTAATTCATATTCCACCACATGCAATTCTTGCATAAATCAAATCAAATGTAATTCTTAAATCACTTCTTAACTATTTTGTGCACATTGTCTAATATAAATAAAACTGTTTAATAAAAAAATATCAAAGTCTTAGATTTTTATTTCTTCTTGAATTTAGAATAGAATTTCCCAATGAAATTCCAACATAAAACGATATGAATTTGTATTTTCATATCAGACTAAATGTAATAATTTTGTGCTAATATTTACAGAAATTTAAATACCAACTTAATAGAAAATACAGTTCATATTTTGGCTCAATTTGAACTTTTGATACTATTTTGTTACCATTTGATACTAACATGACCGTACGACGCAGTCTTCAAAACACACCTATGTTGCGAACAGATATGGCAGACGAGCAAATTTATTTCAAACATATCATCGGTCAGTTCTCTAACTCTTGACGGGACTGGATGAGTTGTAGAGCCGCTGCGAGCGTCTTTTTTATCCTTTCTTGCCGAGCCGACTCCCCCTACCTCCTCCTCCGCTTGCAGAATTGTATAAAGAACAAAAATCTGGCTGGGGAGGGGGGTTGATACGCCGAAGCTGAAATCGAGAGGCGAACCCAGGAAAGAGGAGTATTTTGTACACGGGACTTTCCCCCCCTTCGTCCCTAAAAAGGAGGGGGAAATGTCATATTTTTAAAAGCGATATTTTTAAAATCGAGGATTACGAATAGGCTTAGGCGCCTATCTCTGAGGATATATATTTTAATTCGTTAAAAAATATGGCCGAGAACGTTCTGGAGTCTGGCCCGCCTTCAGCCAAGAGGCCTAAACTGTCCTCCCCGGCGCTATCTGCCTCAGCCAGCGATGGAAACGGTAAATATTTATTTCGTTTAATTTTTTACGATACTGAGATATTTAAATCACTGGTTGCTTGTTTTCTGTGTACCCATGCACGTTGAAGTCTTTAAGCGGGGAATGGGTTTTTCTTTTTAGTTTTGTTGTCAGGCTAGTTTGGGAAGCTAACGACGTATCCGCACGAGATAGCTTTAGCTTGTCATTCCAGCTAGGTTAGCATTAGCGCTTGTCTATCGATGTTGGGTTTCACTCACAGCGGCTGCACGCTGCTTTCCCTCGGCGAGGGTCTGTGCTTGGTGTCAGCTGGTGTAAATGTAAAACTAACTGGTGCAACGAAAAATATATTGGATGTACAGTAGTGGGATTTATTATTTTTTTTCTGTGAAACGCCTGATCGGTTTGGTTCCCACTTGCAAAGAGTTTGGATCACTTCTTCAGATCATAAATATAATGTATAAATAAATACAAATGCATTGATAATTAAACTTCTACGAACAGCTGCTGAAAGCCTAGTCTTCACATTTCATCAGTACTCCTTTATTTACTAACAGTCGACAGTGATTAACATAAATTAGCCTGCTAAACTATGAGTCAATCAACTTCAAAACTTTCTGACTGCACTTGAACACTGTTGTTTTCACAAGCTGCTCATGTGCAGTGAGCACAAACGTTAGCGGCTATTCCTTGAGTTTTACTCAACATATTTTCCTGTTCTTTTTAATGTTAATAAATGTGATTAATATTGGTAAGCTAGCTGGTCAGCTAATAACAGACTGATGCTGAAGGCCCACACAACAACTCACTGCCATTGTTAGCTAGATGCATATCAACCAATTCCTCATTATTTTAAAGTTCGGAGGATTTTTCACTGTGTTAGATGAATTTATTTAGTTGTTTATGGAGCTTGAATGGAAAATGTTTAATGCTTGTGTGAGTCAGAGGATACCAGTGCACTTGTGTTGTGTTTTGAGTGAGTTAGCTTGCTGGCTCAAATAGCCTTTTAGTGCGTCGGTCATTTTTTTCGGATCTTGATTTCCATTGTTCAGCCATAACACAACTGACGAGCCCGTCTCTTAAAAACAAACCATAAAACACATTTAATGCTTAGCGATACGAATTATTACCACATAAGTGTCATGTTGTTTCTTATTAAACGTTAAAGGTTCGAGTTATTATACTTGAACGTATCTTCAATAGCGAAGTACGTTTCTTTGTTAATGTCTCTAATGTTTTCAACCTTTTGTTCAAATTCGAGTTTGATCCGGTTCTGATACTAAGGGAGTTTATTGCGTTGCATAAATTTAAATGCATCCGAGTCTAGCGTTTTTAATACACAAGATGCTCAGCATCTAATTGTTTTGTATGTGGAGTGAATGTGTGGTCCCCATCACAGCTGCTTCACTTCATTTGTAAGACCACCACAATTTCTGGAGCAATTTGACCATTTCCACCTGTTTTACCAATAGCTGATATGTCAGATGAGAAGGTGCTATAAAATGTACACATATGTTGGGAAATTAGGCTACATACTTTATTTTTTTTATAAAAAAAACACTTTTGAATAGATGCAAATGGTAGTGTAGATGATTGCAATAATTTAAGTTTCCTTTAGACATGGTACTTTTTTTTTTTTTAATGAGCAAGTGTCACCAGCAAATAACATTTACTTCGACTGCGACTACCTGAAAACTTTACATCCTAATTCAACAACATGCACTCATCTGTGTTTGGCTTCCTGTCAAACCACAACCAGCCATTTCAGATAGTCAGTCATTAATAAACACGGCTGTCAGTTATCCAGCGAAGTGGCTCTGGAAGTGTTTGGCACATAATTTTGGATTGAATGACAGCTTTACATAGCGATGACAGGATGTGCCCATTTCATTACACTCAGTTTTGGGATGCACTTCTAAAGTAAAAAATGAATAAATCACAAACTGTGTTTTCATAATATGTTGATAAAGAGTGGTCACGGTGGTCTCTTCAATCTCATACGAGGTCTCTTCTTTTGTCGGAAGAATTTTTGGAGGCCATTTAGCTTCATATGTAATTTTGCTGACACCAAGAACTAACGATAACTATAAAGCATCCACATCAATGACCAATGCACAATAACTTTGTGTATGAGTACATGCTGCAGTTACACCTAGCTCTTTTTTTTATCGTTCTTCAGCTGGAAAAAAAAAATAATTCTGAAAGCAATTCCAACAATTTTTTTCCTCTATCATTATCGTTACAGCTATTTTGTGGACTTCTTATAGAATTACAATATAGTTTTAATAAACAGTTTCATCATCCATGGTGTGAACATGCCTTTACTGTAATTTTGTCATGAGTATGAAGCACTGATTAAACTGACATTGTGAACTGATTTAGGGTCCATTAACATAATGCGTTTGTGTATTCTGTGTAGATTTTGGTTCGCTTTTTGAACTGGAGCATGACCTTCCAGATGAGCTGATCAGTTCCTCCGAGCTGAATCTAGCAAATGGAGGGGACCTCGGCCAGCTGCATGGCAATTTGGGTAGTGGGGGCGGGGCCATTGGAGGAGTTGTGTCCAGTGGCCAGGATGCAGCGGCAAAACACAGGCAGCTCTCAGAACTCCTCCGGCATGGATCCGCATCTGCAGCACATCAGCAGGGTGCGATGGGTAGCCCAGCAGGAGCCTCAATGGGGCTATTTGGGAATATGAAGGCTTCTCCAGGTACTCAGGGCATGGGCCCGCAAGGGCAGCAGCATCTTTCCCCGCAACAGGCCACGCTTATGCAACAACAGCAGATGGCAGGGATGGTGGGCAACATGAACAGGAATATGCTCGGACCTCAGAAAGGCAATGGACAGCAGCAGCCAGGAGGCCCCGTGCCTCAGCAGCAAAACATGCTGGGAGCGCAGATGTTGAACGGATCACCCAGAATAGGACATCACAACCCGGGCATGGGCAGCAGCAGTAACCTGTTAGCAGAGGCTCTTCAGCAACAGACAGTAGGAGGTCAGAGTGGACTGAGGGCACAGCAGCCTGGAGCAATGAACAAGGTAATGACAGCATTATCAATGTTGTTCTGAGGCAACTTATAGAAATGCTTCACGTTAGCCGTGTTGGAATTATCCTGTTTATTCCTCATTAGAGGTGCATGATATATTGGTATCAGCCGATAAATGATTTTGTGTTAAGTTTCAGTATTGGACCAATACATTCAAGATGATAAATTATAGCTGAATGACGAAAAGTTTTTGGAGCAGTAATCCTTCCAGCAACCTGTTACTCTTATGAGGTCGCAGGAATTAGCAAATGACAACAATCCAGTCAATTCCAGATGGACAAAATTAAGCCTCTAGTCTTCCTAAATTTTTTTTTCCTGCTTGCGTTTTACCTTGATATACATTACAATAGAGAAGAAAGACGATCTCATCTGTTTTATGCCAACTTTAATTTTAAAGTAATGAAATAACTAGAAAACCTGATCAATTTTATGAATTAAAAAAAAAAAATGTAATCAAATAAATTATTTAAACAATAATTGTACATCACTTTGATTCCTGAAAAAAGGAAATATTTTTCCGCAATCAAAGTGCTGTACAACAGGTTTTACTGTTTAACCCTTTAGCTGCCACCCCATTTTTGAATATAGACGTGAAAGTGCTATAGTTCATGAACGAATACATTTTGTAATATGATATTGAAGTATATACAGTTATATATAGACGATACATAGCTTGTCATGATTAGATTAAGGTTTATTTTTTAATATAGTGAAGTAAACTTAGGCATCCCTCTGAGGGCACGGTTGACAGTTAAGAGGTTAAAGGATGAAATCACGGACAAAAAATGTTGTGATATTCCTTAAATAATGTTTAGTAAGCTGTATTATTATATATTTGGGAAGTGTATGTTATTGTTTACAATGCAGTAATATATTTGTCATAATTTCATGGAATTGTTTTTAGGGGTTTCTAGTGAAGACCTTCGGGTTGCTGTGTGTATCTGACGATAGTTTTATCAAATGAAATGTTGAAATGCTCATGAAGTGAATTTGCAGTGCAGCTCATGAGATCAAGCATGAGGCAGATGCTGAAAGCACCACTAGCATCACGCATGCTTCATTGTGTAGAGTAAACTGTGCTGACACACACTAGCTCATATTACAGTTTGATTAAACGTACAGTCCTCCTTTGATGTATTCATCCAAATCTGACATTGATGTACAGTAAATTCCCTTTTTATGAGTGGATTCCAAGATTTTGTTCGCATTGTGGATATAATAGAAGCATTCTCATCTCTCTCTCTCTCTGTTTGTTGCAGATGGGGATGAATGCAGGTTCAGGCCCCTATGGAGGCCCGTATGGTCAGCCTGCCAGTCAGGGTCTGGGTGTTGCAGGGCTGGCCCCTCAGCTCCAGAACAAACCAGGTCTCCCCAACAGTCCGGCCCAGTTTAACCTCGACAAGAAGCCTGTGCAGGGCTTACCTGGCATGGTTTGTATTCAGCCATATAGACTTTAGACTCATTTGAAAGAAATAAACACAATATCTTAATGTCTGTTGTTTTGTGATTTTTCAAAGCAGGCTTCCCAGCCTTCCCCAGCAGGTGCTGCCGGAGGAGCAGGAGTAGCCGGCATGGTGCCTAACGCCCAAGGAACTCTCGGGCCCGGATCAGCTCCATCCGCTGTGTCTGCAACAGCGGTGGGAGGAGTTCCTCCAGCGGCTGACCCGGAAAAGCGCAAACTCATACAGCAGCAGCTGGTGCTTTTGCTCCATGCCCACAAGTGCCAGCGGAGGGAGCAGGCCAATGGGGAAGTACGGCAGTGTAACCTGCCCCATTGTCGCACTATGAAGAACGTCCTCAACCACATGACGCACTGCCAGGCTGGCAAATCTTGCCAAGGTGAGTGTATAAACTGCTTAGAACTGAAACAACATGGCACTTTTGGTTCTGTTGTTCAGCATTTCTGCCTATTTACACAACATGGTGCTATTACTAATATTATGTTTATTTGTTTATTTCTTTCTAGTGGCGCACTGTGCCTCATCCAGACAGATAATCTCTCACTGGAAGAACTGCACGCGGCATGACTGTCCTGTATGTCTACCACTGAAAAATGCAGGGGACAAGAGGAATCAACAGAGTGAGTGTGTGTATTAATACAAAACTTGCTGTATCTCATGTTACTTTGTAACCTAATGTTTTTGCTGTTAGTCTTTTCATTGTTTTCAGTGTTGCAAAATTGGACATTTTAACAACTGCATTCCTATTTTTAGTCATTTATTTTGATTTGTCTTTTATTTATTTTTTTCCCAAATGATTTCAGCTCTCCTAGGCACTGCAGGCGTGGGGTTAAGTTCTTCTTTGAGTAATGTAACTGGTGGTCCACCCAGTGCCCCTCATCTCAATACCCCAGGGCAGATAGACCCCAGCTCCATCGAAAGGGCTTACGCAGCGCTGGGCCTTACATACCAGGGAAACCAGGCTGCCCCCCAGCCTGTCCAACAAACACAACGGGCAATGAACACAATGGGTAATGACAAACAGAGGTTTCAGATTTTATTTGAACAATACTTTCCAGTATTTTTTGTGCTTGTACACTGCCATTTAGAAGTTTGGGGTCAGTAAGGTGATTTTTGTTTTGTTTTTAATTTAAAGAAATTAATACTTTCCCTCAGCAAGGGTATATTACATTGATCAAAAGTTAAAGGCATATTTATTTATTTATTTAAATTCTCCAGGTTTTCCAGTTTCCACAGAAATATTAATTTGCCATCACAGGAATAAATTACATTTTAAAATATATTAAAATAGAAATCTATTTTAAGTTGTAATATTTCACAATATAAATTATTTTTGACTTATTTTTGATCAAATAAATGCAGTCTTTATAAGCATAAGAGATTTATTTAAGAAATATCTCCGTGACTGTCACACTTCATTATACTTAAAAAAGAAGTTTTCCCTCTATGGCTCATGACCTTTCTTGTTACAGGAGCAAATCCCATGGGAGTAAATGGAGCGGTGGGTGGCCAGTCTCAGAATCAGCAATCTAACCTTCTCCAGGATACAATGTTGCATCTGAACATGAACTCGCAGAGGTAAACCCTTGGGTTCATCTTGCGTAACTAGTCACCGTTCATTTCTCTGCATTCAGACGGTCTTAAAATCTCACAGTAACACTAATCCGCAGCAGCAGGTGTCTGTCAGTTTTGAAAAGTTCATATATAAACATAGAGTGGTCCTCATTTGTTTTCGCTCCCCTTTCCACAGTCTGATGAGTGACAGTGCTCTGGGGTCTATGCCTGTGGCCAACCCAGCAGCCACTGGTGTCATGAGGAAGGGCTGGCACGAGGACATCACCCAGGATCTACGCAACCACCTGGTGCACAAATTGTAAGTTGTACACTGCTATGTGAAAATTATGCCTGAAGAAGTTTTTTTTTTTTTTATTATTAATTGCATTGTGTAGTGGAAGAACATTATCTTAAGTTATAGGGAGGCACCGAATGTTCGGCAACCGAAATTGTTCGGCCGAAAATAACAAAAAAAGCTCTTGCGGTGTTCGGCCGAATAACCGAAAAGGCCGAATAAATTATACCGAACAATGACGTGATGCAATCAAATATAGGCGCGCTAATGCAGCAAACATGTCCGCTGTGTAAAAGCATTTAAAAGTGTCCGAGAAAGATGCTACAATCACTACAAACACCGACAGCAAGTGTCTCTGATGAGAAGAAGAATGGTGGCTGTTGCTGGTTGATGACTGA
>SCHK01081633.1:0-11106 GCA_004124795.1 Poropuntius huangchuchieni
CAGTGACAATTCACTTTGTGTGTCATTGTGTGCGTGTGTGTGTGTGTGTGTGTGTGTGTATATGCATGTGGGCGTTTAACTGTACCTGTGTGTAATGGAATCTGAAAATAACATTTTCTGATTTGCATGCTGTATTTTTAACTGCACATTTTCATTCATCAAAACTAAATACAAAGTAAAAATGTCTAGAAAATCCTAAAATAGGATTTACTTAAGAAGCAAAATTGCATAAGACATCAGACAAGGCCTGTTTTTAGAATATATCTTAAATTAAGTTCACCTTTCTTCTGCTTCTTTTGTATTACATGGAGAAAAAAAAAACATTTTGAGAGTGAGTGATAACAGAATAGTTCTTGTTGCAGTAGGGATGATTGCGTATTTCTTTACACTACTGTACTACAAGAATGAAGGTCAGTCACACTTTTAAGATAAAAAACATTTCTTTAGAGTTATGCAAGTCTTTTCTTCTTAGAGCCACATATTTCCGCATCTTTCTTTCTCAGTTCTTTCCACCTGCAATGAGACTCTTATTTTGATTCCGTCTTTTCACAACTATCTGCTGCTATTCACTGAGTGCGTCACTGGACAACAGCAGAAAAGCAGAAACTCTACACGGATCAAGGCTCTGGAAAATTGCCTCAAACTGTGTTTTTGAACATTCTTTTTCAGTGTATCCAAGGAAATTTGACAGTGGAAAAATGCAAACTTGAAACTATCCATCAATTATGAAATCCAGTTTCCACCATAGAGAGAGAGGGAAAAAAAAGATGATTGCAACTTTTTAATCACACAGTTAAGACAAACTGATACTGTATAAACTCTGAATTCTAACTTTTATGCAAGCTTAACACTGGAATTTACTACTTTTTTTTTAAAGGACATTTAACTAATCAGGGCAAAATTCTGACAGACTGTGGCAGTATTAAAAAAAACAGCGTGCACTTCTGTACGTGCACACTAGCATGACAGTGTTCAAATGGAAAAAAGGCAATAGTACTTATCTTTTCATGTTTGTGGATAACAAGGTCCTTAACCCTCAGTGAGCTCTGTGTATGTGTTTGTCAATGTAGGGTCTGTGACCTGCCAGAGCACACTGACTCTCTAATAAACTGTCCAAGGCTGTGAAATTAGTGTTTGTGATGCAGAAGGTCCAGCTGAGGCAACCTCAGATGCGCCAGCGTGATCTCTAAGCTCAATACATTTTTCAAAGCCCCATCTGCAGGGGAGGAGATGCTCATCACAAAAAGGAAAAAAAAAGCCATGAAGGGCCCAACGGCCCTGCTGACTGGGGGATACATGAGGGAAGGACAAATACACTGCCTGTGCTCACTGCTGTTTGTTTCCCTAGTCCTTTAGTACTGTAGGGGGTGTCAAACATAAGAATATTTCCTATCATCACGAAGGCTGAGATCCAGATCTTGCTGCATTACGAGTCTGCCTGAAAGCAAGACACTTAATAGCAAATCACCCTACTGCTGCTTCTCTAATTATTGACCTACTTTCTTTTTTGGATGGAAATCATTCCCTGAATTTCACATATGAGTAATTCAACTGTTCAACCATAGCTCTAAGGTACAATATGCAAGAGGTACAGTGTTGCAAGGCAAATCTCTGCCCAATTCCTATCTAAATAAATACAAAAAGCCCTTTCATAGACAAGGACACTTGAGTGTGTATATATAGGGCTATCATATATACAGTATATATATGNAAGACAAGGACACTTGAGTTGAGTTGCCAGTAATGCTTTCTGTGTGTATATATAGGGCTATCATATATACAGTATATATATGACACATTTTCACTATGAAATTGCTGACTAATTGCAGATTTTAGTATGTTACCAAAGAACTATAGGATGGTTTGAGATGTTGAGATGTTTCTCAAGAGGCACATGCGTGATTACTAGGGTCTTAAGCATATTCTCCCAAAACTGCAAATGATGTCATTATTTTCACACCCTCGTGCCATTTCAGAGCTGTATGAATTTCTATTTTCTGTGGAACACTTCATGAAGATGATATTTGGACCCCAGCGATAACATTGGGCCGCATGGCTTTCACTGAAAGAAAATATTGGCCTTAATGGATTATAAAGGGTTATTAAAGGGTATAATGCATTAATATTATTCAAGATGAGCATTGTAATACATTATATCTTGTCATAAATAATTATAGCCGAATGAATAGTGTAACAATGAATTGATAAGTGTTATACTAACTGTGGTTACAATTATTGTACAATGCATTATAAGGTGCATTACAATGCATAATTAATTAAAACTACTTTTATAATGCATTATACATAAAGGCTTTAAGTAAAGTGTTACTGAAATATTCTTTTCTGTTCTGCCAAAAAAAAATGAGTCTTAGAAATTTTTGCAGTAAATTAAGGAATATTTTTTTTCCTTTTAATGTTACTACTGACTACAACAAACAAGTGAGAGATACAATTTATGATTTTCTTTTCTACAGGTTTAGTTAAAACAAATGACTCATGTATGCCTCTCTTTCCATTACGGTTCCCTTGAGCTCCTCTAGTGCCAAAGCTCGTTAGATTTCTCAGATCCATTCAGGTCACAATCACAGACCTCACACACAGGAAACTGGGGTGTGGGAGAGGGCAAATCTTCACAATCAAAACACACTCCCATAGAGACGGTCTTAGACCCTCCAGGGTAGGTCGAGCGGTACCTTTAGCTCTTTGCAACAAGCGGCAAGTGCTCCCTGATGTAATCTTTCAAAGAAAGAGTGGAGGAAAGTGGGCTTGTAACTTATAGCAACCAAGAGCCAATGAGAGAACAGAGGCAGTGCAGCCATGGCAATGAGGCTCCTATGAGAGGCAGCAGCAGTCATGCCTCCAACGGCAAACATAAATCAAAAGCATGGTTATATTACTATTTACACTGATATCACTGAGCATACCACACGTAAATTACAAGTTATTAAAAACATGAAGCAAAATACACGCAGAGCATTGTAAAGGCTATATTAGCGGAAAACTCTATTACTTATCAAATTTAACCACACATTTTCATCAATAAGTGTCACAAAGTAAATCAACAAAAATTCATCAGGAAATACAAATACACATTCAAACTTCAGCTGTATCAGCAATATGTGAGGCTCAATATTTAAATTTGCCCTGCCATGACTTTTAGTGGCTTCTCAAAAATAAACAAACAAATAAACATGTTAAAAAACGAAATATATTTACAATATTTATCATTTTTGATCAAACAAATGGAGGAGCGTTTATTATTATCAGATAAATCAGAATAAATGTAGTGCAAAACTCATAATTCAAAAACAATCACAAATTATTCTAACAATCTTAACAAAATCTCATCTATCGTAGCCCGCTGGAGTTCTAAAAGTTCTATAAAAGCATAAAAAACAAACAAGATCAACATAGACAAGGTATAGTGACAATGCAGCAGTGACAGTTACGTCAACTGGCTCCGGTTGGGCCATCTTCATTGCTGAGCCCTGTAATAAATTTTATGTTAGACCAGCTGATATAAACAAAACCTCAGCAGCAACTACACAACCGGACACTCACAAACTAGCCCTGAGCACTCAACTAGCAGCACGAGAAACACGAGAGTACAGACAAGGACAAGAGAATCACCTTTGTCACCTTTTGCAGCCCTATCCGCGAGCCACTCATTATCCATTCACCATCCTCTTTCCCCCATCAAAGACACCTATCCTCTCAAATCCAAACACACAAGCTCACTCTCTCACAAACAAACAGACGTACCTGTAAGGGATCCAGTCAGACGAGTGTTTGGAGCTCATATCTGTGTGTGTTGAAGGGGTTCAGAGCGCAGGGGGAAGGGTAGCGGCAGCAGAGTAGGACAGCAGCAGCGATGCCAACAACAGAGCCCATGCAGCCCAACCATCCCCTGCACTTCTGTCTCCGCTATCTACAGATCTACAGTCTCTTCCATTCACACAGCTCCTGCCTCCAGTCCGCAGCGGATCCTTTTCATCGTGAGCCGGACTCAGCTGCCTCGCTGGGACTCCAGTTCCCTCGGCATGTGCTGTTTTCTTTCTGTTTGTTCACAATCCCTCGTGCTTTATTCTTCCGTTCACCTTCACTGTGTGTCTCTCGTCATCGTCTTATACGCTGCTCTGTGTACTGTGGCTCTCGCTCACTGCGCCTCGTACCGACTGCCTCCTTCCCTCCCTTCTCTCTCTCCTCTCGCTTGCTCTCTCTCTTTCAGACCACTGTCATTATAACCTTACACACAGCCCTAAGAAGGGGAAAACATATAAGAGTGAATCCCTTTTGTCTAGCTGCTTTGATGTTTGTCGCGATGCTCCGCTGGTCCATCAACACACACTCAGATACACACGAGGCTATGAAAAGCGGGAGCCTCAAATGCATTTTCTGAGCCATGATTTATTCATCCTTTCATTCAGCACTGGGCTCATTAACATGGGACAGAGCAGCGCAGTTGTAATTGTCTTTGATTTAACATGCTGAATCCAAACTCAGCACACCATTTTGTCTTTGTTTATTGGCTTTCTGTTTTTTTTCTTTGGTCCCCCTGGTACTTCACTCAGCTAAATGAGGATCTGACTTCATATACATATTTTAATATCAGCATTATCACACCGCCTTCATTAGCCACCGCCAAGAACAAAGGTAAATGAACTCATCACCACTGTGGATGTTGTATTTTAATGCTAAAATCATATTCAGAATTCAAATTGCAGTTTGTAAGCAATGTTTATGCTCGTTTTAAACAAACATGATGCATTGGCGTCTTTAATCTAAATGAAAAACAATGTTCTTCAGCTTCCTGTATGGTTTTAAGTTATTTGTCCTTCTATATTCGTCTCAAGCGCACCGCTGTAAGCTGTCGTGTTTCTCTGTAATATCCTCATGCAGCCTGAAGCATATTCTGTTTTACTGTATATCAGCTTCTTCATCTCTCCTCTGGACTCCCTCATCTTTCTTAGTGTCACACTTAGTCATGTTGATTTAGTGCATGGCTTAGACGCACACTCTTCCCTGACCAGTGAAACGATCTTGGCGCTTTGTGTGTGTGTGTGTGCTGCTTTTGCCAGTTAAAAATTTGAGAATATAAATAAAATTAGCAAACAAACACACAAAACTGCAGCACATTACTTTAGGAAATAACCATGTATTAAACAAATCTCATGTAGTAGCGCCTTTGACTAATTGGTAGCTTATTCTAGGCAAGAACAGCCTGATGAATGACATATAAAGCGATCAGGTTTGTTTATGATGCATGTTACAGTATGTGCTGTATAGGGCCAGCTTTATCAGATCATTTCTTACAGTGAGTTGACATGGAAAAAATCATTAAAAAACAAAAAGCATGGCAGTCTTGTGAATGGTTCTACTGAAAACAGTTGACTAGAGTATAGAATAGAGCTATTTGTTTAGAGATATGTTCACCCATATCCCCTAAATGCATGTTATTGATCTTATTGTGAACGGTATGTGTAATTTTTGTCCCTGTACTTTTGGTATACTAATCTGGTATACTTAAAGTCTGCTAAATTGGAACAACTTATTTTGTGCTTAATGCACTTTAATTGTGGGGAAGTAGAGCTGAGGTCCAACTAAAGATATACTGAAGTATATCTGATTGTGCTAAAGTGAAAACATTGTAAGTATCCTTCAGGTACACTTTAAATATCTTGCATTTAAAGACCAATATTATTCAAAAATCAAGTAAGTCAGTAAATATGATAATAGATTTGAACTATTCTTAGTATGAAATACAGACATACATACATGCATACGTAAAAAGTAAATAAATGTTTTATAAAATTATGGTGTCAATTTAGAGCTGGATATGGCAAACTACCATACCTAAGCATGTGATATAGATCAAAATGTTACAATTCAGCATGTCAGAGAGAGAGATAGAATGAATCTGTGGTGTCAGTTTCAATCTCTCTTGTGCGGTTTACTTCTCATGGGAGCTCTGACCGCACAGAGAAACAACAATTTCCCAAAGGCAGCTTTGTATTCCCTGTTATCAGAGAGACCATCATCAACACACAAAAATATATCTAATTTCAAACATTTAACTCAAATATCAAACTCAGATCAGAGCAATTATCTTTAATTGTCATGTGAGCATATTAAAATATGACTCTGAAAGGAGAAAAGCCGCTGTTAATTTTGCTTTCAGACAAAAGAAGCGAAGGCAAAGATCAGACAGACATCTGACCTGCTTTCATCTGGTGCTCAAAAAAGAAACTGATACTATCACATCCTATTCGGTGGCCAAAACCGTTCGTCAGAGCTCTGCAAACTGTCCCTGCAGGAGGGCCGAGGTCAACATTCGTCCTAGCAGCGGTCAAAAACAGCGAACATGGTGGGATGTTGCTGGATCATACGCACTCCGCTACGCTCCAGCAGAGGGAGAGCAGGTGGAAAAGCAGCATGGCTGGTAAATATTTGATGGTGCAGCAAGCCATTTGAAGTCACACTATACTGAGCTCATCGCCTGGGCAGATCCATTAGTGAAACCTATGGCCACCGTGCCTAAAATTATGTAGCCCACCATCAAGCTGTGCTAACAGCGCGCGCACGCTGCTAACTTGATTGGCCAAGTCCCAAAAAGAGTCAATAAAGTGTAACACTGGCACAAATGCTAAGTAGATATTGGATGTTTTGATGCACTGTAGCGCTTCAGAGCTGAGAAGCGCTGTGACAGGGGGTCTCTGTGTAGTATGGGGCTAGCTAGCGTTGCCAAGGCCGGCATGCGGGCAGCTGCAGAGCCAGAGTATGAAGAGCTTTGTTAATAATGCAGAGACTCCATCAACCATGCAGGACACGAGGTGCCAACGGTCGCTGATGAATGAACATAAATCCACACTGCTTGTGTGTGTGTGTGTGTGTGTGTGAGTGAGTGTGTGCGTGTAAGATCTTTCTTTCTTATTCTGATCAAATGACACTGTCTTTGACAAGTATGTGTGCATCACATACTTATGCTAGCTTGGCTGTATCAAATGGCAAAAAAAATAAATAAATAAAATCGCAATTCACCAGTTCTGCCCTATGTGAAAAACAAATATACTCAAATGTATTTGAAATACATTTGTTTAATGATCAGTATACAACAAAACTGGAATAACTAATTTTGTACTTAATGCACTTTAATAGTGCAGAGGTAGTGCCTCTTTGACCTTTTTTTCTGTTATTTTATTGCCAAATGTGGTTCTACTAGTAAAATATGTTCTTGGACTTCTGGACCAATGATTTAAAATAAGATGGTTATTCTGCAGAAGGGCAGAAGACATATGGGAGACATAGGGAGGTGAAGAGTCTCTCATGCTCATCTTTGAGTGCTAGTCAAGTGACTCTGCAGGCAGCACATCTGACGACACAACCTGACGTCCTCTTTGATTACATTATATATTCCTGCTTCTGCCCGCTATTCTAAACCAATCGCAAGGTTTTCCATTTTAATTGGGGGATCAATTGATGTTCCAGTCATTCTAAGCCTGCTTTTTTAATGAGCTCAGAGACGTAGGTTCACAAAATTACATTAAAATCACAAAAAACTTAAACGCCATAATACTCTTCAAGGCTTTCTGTCTCCTCTTTTTATGCCAATAGCTCAGAGATTCAGGCAAAAACTAGATCACAGAAGCACAAGCGATTTCAAGCCCATCAGTTCTAATTTAAACCAATCTGATGACCTCTTCATTAAAAACAAGTGAGACGGCAGCGGTTCTCAATGAGATACAGACCTTTTGTGATTACGGCCACAATTGTGAAGATAAATATTTACTGACATCTAATTGAGATTGCATTAGCAGTGCCTGGAAATCCCAGATGGGCAGCTGGGCAGTTTGTAGAGGAGGGTCTATACAAACAGAGGAGTCTTTATTCCAAGCAGAGGAGTAAATCTTCATGTGGTGAAGAGGAGAAAGAGAGTGGAAACGGCAAAGAGGAAGTACGAGAAAAGTTGGCTGATGGTCTGCATCGATTCCCAATGACGGAAATAACAGCTCATGTCCGAACAGACCCATCTATAGGGTGACATTTAGATCTAATTCACAGATTACTCACCATAAAAGAGACAGACACAGGAGGTGTAAGGGAAGAAAAATACTTAACACTTAAAGAGGACAGACAGTCCTTCATGTCCACGGGGTCGAGGTTTGGTTAGCATGGATGCATTAGCTTCTGCTGGTAGAATTACACCATCTAGCAGCAAAAAAAACCCCAGCTTTCTGCATTAATGACTATTCAAAAGTATCAGTGTCTTATGCTTTTTTGCAAGGAACATTTAAATATTGACTTATATTATAGCCTAGTAGATATTTTGCCAAGTCCAAGACAAATCTCAAATTCCTTTTGCCAACAATTTTTTAAATGCTAAAGTGGAGTATTACAAAATCTTCTGCAGTTCATTTAATTAAAAATGTATTCTTTAAATGAATTTGATCACACAGCTGCCATTATGTGAATGCTAACAGACACTTCAAGTAGAATGAAATATGAACTTAAGACAGAAATATCTTAAAAAGAAACATCACTACATCTCCCTGATGGTAACAAAAGGTTTCTTAGCTTTGTTCTTACTTTCTTTACAACACACTGTCAGATATCTATGGAGCAATTTAATACCAAAATCAATTTAATATCAAAAACATCCTTCTCCCAGAAGGTCCACACTGTATTACACAAATGCTCAGGTGAGATTTATAGAACTGCAGTACTGCATTAAACATATGTGATGTGCATAATATAGTTATTGTCATAACACTGTATTATTTTCTGTCAGACTGGTGATAATTCAACAAGAGGTCTACATTAAATCTTAATGAGGTCAAGACTTTATCCCAAATCACCTGCTCCCACATTCAATTCATTTAGTGGAGCAGAGCTTCAGGTTAATATGCCCAGATTAGAAACACGCTTCAGCTCTAGAGAGAGCTATGACATGGCTAATAAGCCAGAGATGTTCCTTGGGGAACTGAGTATGAACAGACTATTCACTACTGCATTTAAAACAATCATGTAAATTCTGTCATCACTCACCTCAATATGGAACAAACACGAAAAAGCTCATTTTTTAGCAGCCATTAGGCCACCTCATGTCATCAGTCATCAGTGTCACATGATTCTTCAGAAATCACTCTAACATGCGTAAGAGACTTGAGGTTGAGAGTTTTCATTTGTGGTTGAACTAACCCATTAAGAAACGTCTAACATCTGCCAACACATTCTTGCTCTGTCTTTGATCTCTCTGTATAGAAACTGTGCACGATTGCCTAGAGGCACAATGCCCTGAATGTTGGAGAGGGTCATTGGTACCATTTGTTCGGAGCTAACTGAGCTTCAAAAAAGGTCAATGAGATTTCAGGTGAAGACCCAATGAAATGGATTTATGCCAAGCTAAAGCAGTGCCAGGATCCTCCGAGGCAAGTAACATGAAAATTCACAAACACAAATATTTCAGTGCAGTAGTTCAGACAAGGGGAAGAGAGGCACATGGATAGCTGGAACCTCAGGGTTAATGACTGCGCACAAGCACTCGCCCCAGTTCTGGAACAGAACTTACGTAACGTATGAATGAGTGTTTACGCTTGAAGGCAATATGATGCCATGAACTCTCATGGCCAGATATCCATTCATGCTAATGAGGGGTGATGCAGTAATGGGGCGTCTTACGTCTGTGTGCCGTGTCTGCAGAATATTCTCACACTGGTGACTATATGCAGATCAGCTGCATAGATAATTCCAGATCTCCACCATACTCCAGGTATAGGCACACACAAAAGAAAAAAAAGGTTTTTTTTTATGTACAGAGATGCATTTATATTAGAAAACAAATCAATTAAAAAATTTAATTATACTATAAAATTGTACTATTAAAAAATAGCAGAGCTCTGCCAAATGGCACAGCTAAAATCACCTTCATTTTTCATTGTCAGTTCAATCCACACAGACTTTCATTTGAGGTCTTTTTAGATTATTTAAGACCTTAAACCTCATGAAGAATCTCATTAATGAGCAATACAGTGAGGTTATGACTACTGACCTAAATAACTTGTGCTCAAAATTTCAAGTCAAAATCTAAAAGAGGAAAAGGGATTTTAGTGCATTTGTTGTCATTGTTTCTCAATGCAAAGGACATCAAGCTCAGTTCATCAGTATGAGAACGTGATGACTTTTTACCCAGTATCTACAAACTGAAAACTCTGGAAACATTGAAAACTGTGCTCAGATTTTCAATTACACCAAAGGTTGCAATCTTACATGAAGTCTCATTCTCATGAAATGTGAATAACATTTCTCATCAAAATCTTCCAACATAAATATGTTCTGTAAAATCCACATTAATACGGTTTCTCATCTCATTATCACATTTGTGTCTACTTTTTTTCCTCCTAGGATCTTCATCAGAAACATATGAGACAGAGCTGACACTTACATTAAAAGAAACATAACCAAGAATTTAATTAAGTCTCCTGAGGCATGAATGAGCAATTTCTGAGCAATAAAATGTTGCTCTGGGTACGGCGGGGTAGTAGTCTGATTCAATTTATTTTAGTCACAGCTACCATCCTATTTCTAGTTGCTAAAAAAGTCAACCAAATGTGTAACAGTACTTGGCTTTCTTCTCTTCTACCAGTGTCCAGAATGCTCAGCATTTTAAATGAAAGTTCATTTCCATTTCATCAAAGGAGCAGCGTAAGACACACCAGCTGCGGCAGTCATGTAAAGCACAGGTGCAGAAACCAGAAGGCACAAGGTGATTCTTGTCTCTCATTGCAACACTACTCTCTGCACTCTTGAGTAGCTTCACTGCAGCCCACGATTCCCCAACTTCACTTCAGCACCAGAGTGAAATATGCGCATGCATTGAATATGATGTGGGGTTGAAAATGTCAGCACGGTCAAGCCACTGGTGCAGTAGACCTGAAAAGATCCCATCTGTCTTTCTAACAACAGTAGCTGCAGATGACTAAACAATGTGGATCCAAATGTGTCCTATATACAAGATGTTTCCTTAAAGGTATGGTTCACCCAAAAATGAAAATTTGCTAAAATTTTACACACCATTGGGTCATCCAAGAGGTACATTGTAAAAAAAAAAAA
>SCHK01081775.1:2440-13701 GCA_004124795.1 Poropuntius huangchuchieni
ATTCTCATATATACGTGTGTGTATACAGTATGCATTATATATATATATATATATATATATATATATATATATGAGACTGAACATGTGTATTAATATTGTAACATTAAATATTTTACACATTTATTATTATTATTATTTTTTTTACAGGCTTCAAGTGCAGTGCTGCTAAAATAACTGCTCAAACAAGGCAGAAATGAGTTGAACGACGCACATAAAGCATCTGTAGGTGTATTAAGAGGCTCGTTGGAGGTAAAGTGTTTGATGAAGTAATAAAAACAAAAAACAACAACAACGTAAACAGCTTCTGAAAGGAGGGTGTGACAGCAGTGATGTGAATATGGTGGCGAACGCACGACCCACGTCGCGTACTTGCAAGTTACCCTTCGCGCAGAGTTTCCTCAAAAACGCAACAGCTGCTGTTTTGTTATTTAAAAAGTAATTATGTAAAAATCTGTATGTATACCGTACAAAATCATCGAAGAGGCCATGACAGCACTGGGCTGTTTGTTTTTTTTTGTCTTTTGTGAAATTTTTCTCAGTCAAAAGTTTAGGAAGACTTAAAACGTAGAAAATAAGGTCTCTTTGAAATCCAAGGAAACGCGTTCCTGCGTCGATCCCCGCTGGCGTCTCCTCCGATTGCTTTGTGCGGGGAATTTCCTCACTGTCGTCCACAGAGAGTCACAGAGGAGGAGGAGGAGGAGGAGGAGGAGGAGGAGGGAGAAGGTAAACAAAACCAAGCTTGAAAAAACAGAGGACTAAATATTATTCCTGAGTGCAAATAAAACGACAACCTACCGAAGTCTTAGTGTCCTCTCGTCTCCAGGCAGCTCGTACAGAGACGGAAAAGAGAAGAAGAGAGCGAGAGAGGAGTGGCCGAGGTCTCGGAGTGCAACGTGCGCTTTGGAACTCAATTTCATTGTCTGTTATTAAATATTTGCGTTTTTTTGCCGTCGCGGCAGATAGTTCGGGCCATCCAGACGCGCTGCTACGTGTCTGCCGGCTGCTCCTCCTCGTCTTCATCATCGTCCTCCTCTTCCTCCTCCTCCTCCTCCACCATGCTGGGTTCCGTGGAAACCTCCTCTGAAATTCCCTCCTCCGCTTCTGGAATCTCCGTGGATTCCGAGTCCTGCGTGATGAGAGTTTTGGAATCACTACAGCTGTTGTCCTCCTCCTCCTCCTCCTCTTCGTCCTCCTCCTCTTCCTCGGCCTGGCTGCCGCTGTCTTTCTCCGTGTCTGATTCTCCGTCCTCCTCCAGCGTCAGTTCGAACTGGAACTTCTCTGCTCCAGCGGAGCGACTGCCCTCCTCGGGCTGGTCGGGAGCGGGCGACGGGCTCTGTGGGATGGTGCTCTGGTACCACTCTCTGTTGTCCTCTAACGTGTCCAGGATGTCCTGGGCGTCCGGGTGCACGAGGTCGGCCCACGTCTCCCACAGCGGGTGCACGATGTAGTCAATGAAGCCCACCTGGAGACACAGAGACTGGCGTGAGAATTACACTTACATACAGTTCAGAAATCTATTTCATTTTAATCAGATTTCTATAGTATGCTATTTATAGTTTCAAATTTTCATTGGCAAATCAGTCTTTATTGTAAACTAAACATTTAGGTAACTGAAATAAAAATTAAGCAAAATGTAAATACTTGATCAAATTTTAATGTAAAAAAAAAAAAGAAAAAAAAAGAAATAACTAACTGAAATAAGTTGAAGTACTACAACTAAAACAGAAATTCATTTTATTTTTTTCCATTGACAAATCAATGTTTTTATTAACTAAAACTGAAATAATTACAAAACACATTCAATAACTGAAATAAAATAAATTATAAACTTAAAAAAATAATATGTATATTATATTATATATATCTCTGTATAAAAAATGTATAACAAAAATATAAACAAAAAATAAAATAATTTGAAGTTAAAGTACTAAAATAAAAATTTTGTTATATACTTTAGTATTTCATTATTTTTAGTTATATATATATATATTTATTAAACTAAAAATAATAAGTATATAACAAAATTACTAAAACTACAAATTAAAAATAAATTAATGAAAATAATTATTTATTTTATGTCTGCTGATTTCATAATGGTTTAATAGATTTAACAATTTCATAGAACAAAAATATAATTGTCCCCATTTTTTCTTTGCAATGCTTTTTTATTTTATTTTACACTTTATCTTACAATTAACCGTTTTATTTTTGACACTGAGGTAGAAACATCCTTTTTGAACTGATGGACCTACCTGAGACTTCTCTACCGAGGCGTTGTGTTTGTCACACATGGGGCTGATCTCCATCCCTCGCTCTCTCTCTCGATCACCCTGACTGAAGAACTCCTCCATGATGCGGTCTGTCCACTGTCGGTACAGCTGCAGGGGTTTGGTGGGGTTACTGAGATCCGCACAGTGAACCATGTTCTGAAGCACCTGAGGAACAACATTGACAAATCATTGTTAAATTACCATTTAAATACTGTATAATGTGCCAGATGCAGCTGAGAAATTACATACAATAATTAAAACAAATCAGTAACATAAGAAAATCATATCAAACTTATGTAAGCTATTAAAATGTGACACTAAGTTAAGATGTTAAAATGTTAAACTAACTTAATACACAATTTGATAGGTACTGAAATTCTATGGATTAACAAGTTATCATCTGGGCTTAATTTACAATTTCAATATTTGAAAATATGTCAGATATAGCTGAGAAAAAGGCATCCTATATATACAGTACAACAAATTAGTATCATAATAAAAACATAGTTAAATATTAAAATGTTAAACGTATTTAACGTCCCATTAGATTATTATTGAAGTTCTATGAATTTACAATTTCTGTAGCACTTAAATCACGTAAAATGTGGCAGATGCACCTGAGAAAAGTACATCCTATATTTATAACAAATCATGTCATAACTAATGTGATAGTAATTTTAAACTTTTTTTTAACTAGTTCTGTAAATTTCAAGTTTATTTTTAATTTACACTTTAATTCATGTAAAATGAGTCATCTTATATTTACAAATCAATTATCATAAAATAAATACTAAAAATATATAACAAAATGTATATCTTACTAGATATTTATTGAAGTTCTATGAATTTCCAATTTAAATACTGTCAAATGAGTCAGATGCAGCTGATAAAACTTCATCTTATATTTACAACATATCAGTATCATAATAAAAAATAAGTTTAATAACAAAATGAACAATGATCTATTAGATAGTTATTGAAGTTCTATAAATGTATAGTTTCTGCTTAATTTGCCATGGAAATTGTGTCAGATGCAGCTGTGAAATTTATATTAACAAATCAACATGAATAAAACAATAATTGAAATATTAAAATTACAAAAGTCAAACATTACTCTCATTAGATAGTCGTTGAAGTTTATGCATTTTTAATTCAATCTTAAATGACCATTTAAATAATGTAAAAAGTGTAAAATGCTGGTTTTTACATTTACGATCAATGAAAACAATTGTCTTAAAAAAATAAGCAAGTAATTTTGATTCATATTATTTAAAATCGCACCATGTAGTTTTGAAAGTTGTATGAATTTCCAATGTACTGTGATTGTAAATGTACACCACTGGTCAACAAAACACAAAGTTCACGCCCCCAATTCACGCCATTGGCTGAGCCAGAAGTGGCTGTGTTGGGCCGAGTTTACAGGAAGTGAAATAAAACACCCATATCAGCTTAAAAGACTCACTTGTATCCTGTCTGAGTAGTTATCCAAGAGCAAGACTCCAGAACTGGTGACCTTCTTGGTCTCGACCATGGTCTTCAGATCGGCCAGCAGGTTCATGTGCTTGGACATATCAGTCGCCAAGACCTTGGAGAAACGTGCGAGAAAAACCTTGAGCCAGAATTCAGATGGAACATCATCAATGCTAAATGTGATTTGAGCGAGACGTACGATGTCGATGACCATCTTGCGCAGCGATTGTCTCTGTTTTTTGGTCAGGTTCTGGAAGATGTCACAGTTCTCCTCCTGCAGGAGTTTGAAGCCCACTGCCAGATGATGGTTTTCCAGCACCGACGAGTCGTTGTACATGAGGGCCAACTCCGAGTCTGCAGACATGAAGAAAACAGCAGAAACTCTGTGACCTTGTGCTAATCTGTAGATGAGCGTGAAAAACAGCTGTGTCAGCAGCAGGACTCGCTCCATCACTGTCTGTGAGAGATTACAGCGTGACGCAGGAGACAGACACACACAATCCCACGAGGCCTGAGTCGTATTTATCTGTCCTATCGGCGCATCAGTGCTGCTTATGTCAAAATAAAGTTATGTAAGCAGCGGTTGCGTGGTTTTGAGGACTGTCTGTCTCTGGGCTGATGGGATTGAGTGATCTGCTGAATTTATAGATCCGTCCATTTTTAATTATTATTTATAAAGGTAATAAATAAAACCTACCTTATTCCTTAATTACAAATAGTCATTACAAATTGATACAGTTTGTATAGTCAATACAAACTGTGAAATTTACAAAATCACATTATTATAGTTATACATGAAACTAATTGGATTATTATATTTAGAAATGTAAGTAATCAGACTATATTTAGGAATTTACATAATTGCACAATTATGTTTAGAGATAAAAAAAAAAAGATTATTTATATTTTAATTATATTGTACATTTTTAAATATATATTTAAATATTTTTTACATTATATTGACATTTAAATGAGATTATTAGAATGTTTATAGATTATTATATTTATGTTATGTTAACAGATTATTATACTTAATTGAGATTTTATACTTTTAAATAATGAGATCATCTCTTTATTTATATTTCTATAATCTAATTATTTAAATGTACAAATAGAATTATTATATTTAGACATTTAAAACAGATTATTATAATTATACATTTAAATAATGAGATATATTTGTCCAGTTATTTTTGTAAATTTAATTATTTAGGTTATAGAAATGTACATAATGAGATTATATTTTTACACTTCATAAGATTATTAAATGTAGACATTATTATATGTATGAATTTAAATAAATAATGATATTATTATATTTACAAAATTTAAATAATCAGATAATTAAAATGTAAAAAAAATGTACATTAAAAGCATGGCTGCAAACTTTATTATTGTTGTTGTTGTTGTTATTGGTATTTTCTATAGCATAAGAAGTTCAAATAAGAAGAAATTAAACAAATTTATCAAATGCTCAATTGTTTAGATATGGCTCCAATGACTCATATTCATACAGCACACTTACTGGTGTTAATAAGGAACTGGTTGGAGACACCCGGGTGGTCTACGTCGTGAATAGCACTGGCGAAAATTGCAGCGAGAATTTCAAGGTCTGTGAAAACCGCCTGAAAAAGAACAACATGTGGATGTACGGTGAGTGAGAGCAGACTTCACCACGTAACCTTTTTAGAAATCCAGCAAGTAGCACACTGAATCAAATCTGAACTAAAGGGCTAACAGGCAAAAATTTTCACCTGTAGTTGCTTTTTCACATGTTAGTTGCACCAAAAACATTAATAATTTAGTCGTTGCTTGTCCATTTTCAACCCTCTATACAGTATGTAAACAACCTCAGCTACAGTCGAACCTCAACGCATGTGAAATGACCAACAAACGGCCAGTTGTTGAATGCTGAATGTTCTCATTTGTTTTGAAAACGGCAAGGAAAGCCTTGTTTTGGCGAGCGGCATCCCTCACCTCCAGAGCAGGCGTGGACAGCAGCACGTGTGTGGACTGGGTGACGTCAGCAGCGTGAATGTTATTGTGATACGCAACATCAGCATGATAATGGTCTTCTAAGGTCATCAGGTATGTTATGAAAGTGTCCAAAGGAATTTTAAATGTTTTGAGTAAATCCCTTTCCTGCGGGAGAGAAAAACAGAAAGATAAATAAAGTGTTCATTTATGATAAGGTTCAACACATTTAACATCATGACACAGCGTGTTAAATAACGCAGGTTTTAATATAAAGTAGGCTATGATATTGTTGGTTAATGCAGTATTTCCTTGTCCATGTGACTTTGGTTAAATCAGAGGTGAAGAAAGTTATGAAAACAAACACTGATAAATTGTGCACCGCTGAGACATTTCTTAGCAAACTAAATAAAGGAGATTGTGGAATGTTTGGTCTTACCTGAAATATAGTGTACATCATCACCGTTAAAGGCCTGTTGCCTGAAAACTCTGTGACTTTAAAAACATTAAGGCCCCATTTGTTTATGTCCTCCAGTTCCTGAAACAGAGCAGCGAATCATTAGACAGTCTGCTGTGTGTGACGCCACAGAACTAAATGACTAGTTATTAGGGATGCACAATAATGGACTTTTGCCGATATTTTTCAACTCTTTTTGGCCGATAACCGATACCGATATATTTCCTTTTGTTTGGAAACAACACCAAGTCTCTCCTGTGCAGAAATTCTAAGCAAATTATTTTTAATTTCTTTTTCTTTTATAATGACAGTACACTGAAGATTTGCAAATAACTATAAATAAACTATATTCAATCGCTGCATTTTTTTTTCCCCAGAAAGATGCAATGGTAACCTTAACATTTTATAGCTTATATACTTCATAGCTTTGCAGCATTCAGTTGCTGAACTAAACTGAGCTGAATAATGACCTTACTGTATTTCCTAGGGCTGCTGAACGGCTGGAATTGTATTTGATTCATAACTGAACAACTAATACTGTTATATTCCTGTTTATTACTGGGAAGCTGCATCGAAATAATCTAAAGTACATTCTAAAGCACTATAAATTATATATGACTAAACCCATGTGCAAAATGTATTTAAAAATAAATGTTGGTTTGACTTTTAAAACAGCGGCAACACAAAATATTCTAGAAATGATTCAGGACTGGTTTTAGAAACAGCCAGCTGACCTGCTGAAAAGAGCAGCACTTGTTGTGTCTCAATGAATTCATCAACCAATGTGTTGACGAATACTAGTTTAACCAGCAATATGCTCTAGGTTAAAACCATGCTGGAAGACAGGCTTCCTGGTGAACAGCATGACACTAACCAGCATGGAAACGCATGCTGCTACAAGCTGCTCTTTTCAGCGGGGTACAAAATCTTTCCAATCGCACGTCATCCATCTACGTCATCGCACAAAACAGCTCCAATGACCTTTCGTCAAGGTCTACAAGAGTCTCTGATCAGGTCCACTCAGGATTCAATTGAGATGATTGAGTTTCTGTCTGAGTTTGAAGTGTTTGAAGGAGCTCTCCAACTCAAATAACCCGTCCGGCGTCACGTCGCTCACCTTGGCTAAGGAGTCTTCCGTATCCGTCTTGACCCCGAAGCGAGGGATGTTGGAATTGGTGAGGCTGGTGCTGTGCATGAGTTTTTTCACCCCGCTGATCTGACACATGGGCTTTTTCTTCTTCTCCTTCTCCTTCTCCTTCTGCGTCTGCGGGGAGGGCATTTCCACATCGTGCTGTTTGTCTGGAGAAACAATGGAAAAAGTGTGAATTTGACCCAGAGCTCCAAACCTCACCATTACACCGACAAGTCAAATGCGTTGTGTTTTGCGATTGATGGTTTACCTAAAAATGTGTTGGAGATGTACTCTGAGACCTGGTTACCAGATCTGCTCATCTCGGACAGGTGCGTTAACTCCCTGTTCAACATCCGCTTGAACTGCACATATAGATAGATAGATAGATAGATAGATAGATAGATAGACAGACAGATAGGACAAAAGACATGGTAATCAGTCATTGTAATGCTTCATGATTGGGTGACACAAAGACAATGAATATCTTAATCAATCAACTGAATTTTAAAATCAATCAGCTGTAACCTTCTATTCTAATCAGTGTGAGAACAGACACCCTCAGACCCTTCGAATAAAACCAGATCAGATCTAAAAATGGCCACATCTAGAAATCAGGCACATTTCATGAATTAATAAGTCCATATTTGTAGTCCCATCATGAATAAATAAGAATTTAAACAGATAATAATTATAATTTAAGGATAAACATGGAAAGTTGTGTGTGTGTGTGTGTGTGTATATATATATAAAATAAGAATATTATATGAAAATCAAAACATGCTAAATAGACTTCATTTTCTTCATGTAAAATGTAATTTAGAATTTTTTTCCCCTTTCATTTGTGATGAAACCTAACCTGAATATGTTTTTGTCAGATTTATCCTAAAGGAGGACAAACCTTTTAGTCACATAAATTTGCCAGGCCTAAAAATAATTTTCATCTTTACTGTCTTACATAACAAATGCATTGATTTACAACAACACACCATTACAACACTGAAAATATCTGTGTATGGCAGAAAAGATCGACCTAAAGCCTTCAAAACTAACCAAATAAAGCCCACAGCGCACAAAAACTGTCCCGTTTAGATATTCATCACTGCTAATTTGCCTATATGATTTACATGTGGTGTACCACACATTATTCGAATACATCAATTCATGACGACACAAAACCATCAATAAATGAACATAAGTAAATACACAGAGGCCAAAATTGATTGTTTGCATTTTGGTATCTCACAGCCTTTGTTTGTCCTAAATAAGGATACATCCAATGCCCCGTACATCCAAGACTAGAGATACATAAAATCAGCTTCATGATCCATACCTTTATATATCCCCATGAGACTGAGCGTAAATAATTTGCTTCAGGCATCTTCGTTAATGCTCCAAAAAACGCAAAAGCAAGAAACAAAGCACTCCTAAATCCTTCAGACAACGGTACGCGAATGCTTCTGCGGTCTCAGTCTAAAAACTGCATCTCGGGATCAGGCGGAGGTGCGATGGAGGTGCGGAGGCTGGCAGACATGGCTTGGCTGCGCTCCTCTGAGCCGTGAGAAAGATGCTGGGCTGCTCAACACCTTCCAAATATGGGACTGCTCCTATAATGGATGCTGCTCGTGCCCCTCCACACAGCCAATCATGGCTCATTACTGAGAGGGAGAGATGGGGGCAGGAGCGCCGTCATCTGCTGATGGAGGATTCAGGCCTTGGAGAACAGCACTGTTTTCACAGCTCACCTTGTGCCTGGTATAATCATACGGTGGAGCAGCAGTGTGCTCCGATGACTCATGAACGGCTCCTGGTGTGGTCTGCTGACAGTATCTCATCAAGAATTGATAGACAGATATAATTCGAATGATATTTCGCTGTTATTATCAGCAATGGCCAATCAGAAGCAGGAGCTTGCTCTCATGTCATTTCTAACATCAACATCCGCAGTGTTGAGAGATAAACAATTTCTGTTTTCACTTTTTTTTTCATGCACTTTGAGTCAAAATTTTATAGCGATGTTTCAATGATAAAATAAAAAATAAAATATATTTATATATATTTTTTTAATGATTATTTATTAATTTAATACTTTTTTTCAAAGAAAATAAAAAAAACAAATAAATAAAATGTAAATAAGTAAATTAAATAAAATTGCAAAAAAAATAAATTAACTATACAATATACTAAAATATATGCTAAAAAATATATAAAACATTTCTAGGTTGAATATCTAGAAATAAAATAAAATCAAATAAAAATGCTGAATCTTCTGAAATAATAAAATCATTTTAGATTTAATAAATATTTAATGCTCATTTATCATTTATTATACTTCTTATTTGTGACTAAATGTCTCCTCAGTATGTTTTAATTTTTATTTTTATTGTCAGGTTCACCCTAAAGGAAGATTAACCTTTTAGAGTTGCACATATTTGCCAGGCCAAACAATGCTGCTCAACTTTAAAGTCTTGCGTAACAAATGCAATAAATAAATATTAAAACTAAAATAAAATTAATTAATTAAATTAAAAGTAATTAAATAAACAAAAAAGTATAAAATGGATTAAACTGGATTTTATACATAATATAACATACATAAAATATATTTTAAAATCTAGGTTGAATTTCTATAAAATAAAATAAAATGTTATCTTCTCAAATAATAAAATATTTTTTAAATCAAATAAATATTTAATGCTCAGTGATTTATTTGATAAGGCTACTGGCCTCTTTTCAACATTGGCCACTGAAAAACGGCCACTGTACACTGTCACAAAGTGTAAAATTAATTTCAATTCCATTGAGTGTCAAAAAGAGGAAGTAGTTAAACTTCTCAGACTGTAAAACAAACTCCTGTTTGAGTGTAAATATTGACCTGTTCATAAACAGGGCCTAGGTAACGTCCACCTCCATTCTCGAATCAAAGGCTAATCTGAAGTGGGCGTCTTTGATGACACTTGCGAACGGCAGAAGGGAATGAAAATCTGAAAATAAAACAAACATGTCTGGAACAATACGCCAGCATTCATATGGAGATATCGACCCCCATGCAAGCATAACACGAGGCTTTCATGTGGCCAGGGGAGATGTTCTCATTTGAAAAACAAATGATAGATCAGTGGCTCTTTTATGAAAGCAATAGCCATTGGCCGGATTTGTTTGTGGCTGATTTGAATATGAACCTGAAGCCTTTACCATACGGCATTGATACTACATTATCAGGAGAAATATGAAGCCTCTGCGGTGGCGATTTACGTCAAAGCATTTCTTTATGCAAAGCAACACATTATATGGTTCAAAATAAACAAGGAAATAAAGCTGGAGAGAATCGCTGTGTATGTCAATTTATCTTTGTTGTATAACCAAGAACTTCTACTGACCTGCTATAACCTACTGAACAACTCTCAAAAATAAGAACAAAACACCATCCTTTATAATCATTATGTCTGCTTTCATCTGATAAAAAAAATATTTTAAAGATATTTTGTTGCGTAAATGCATGTCTGATGCTGCATATAAAAACTGGACGACAAAAAAATATATTTTTGCTTTTTTTTTTAATAAACAGTAAACATTTTTTAAAATAAACAAACAATGTTTAATTGGTAAAAAATGAAGAGCTTGTCAAAAATTCGAAAAAGTATGTCAAAACGTTGGTATTTTTAAATCTTAGCTGACATTATTTTGGTTTGCTTTTAGTTGATTGTGATGTGTATGTTTATTTATTGTTTGTTTGTTTGTATTTTTATTAGTTGTGTTGTGATTTACTATGTAACACTTTGAGAAGCGGTTTCATAATTTGAAGCTGTTTTTGCAAATATCTTTTTTGCCCCAAAATATTAATTCTTAAAATAAAAAAGAAAGTCAATAAAAAAAATTATATAATTTCATATAGAAAACATTTTTGGATTGTGTTTTCAGCAAAATTACATTTTGTAATATATATATATATATATATATA
>SCHK01081981.1:0-12859 GCA_004124795.1 Poropuntius huangchuchieni
GCGGTTAATCGTGATTAATTGTTTGACAGCGCTATTTTTTTTCTCATATTGATAATAATAATAATAAAAAAAATGTTTCTTGAGCACCAAATGACTGCTGAAGATTCAGTTTTGCCATCACAGGAATAAATTACATTTATAAAATACAATATTAAAATAGAAATGTATATATTTAAAAGTTTAATAATATTCCACAGTGTTACAGTTTTACTGTATTTTTGATCAAATAAATGCAGCCTTGGTGAGCATAAGAAAATATTAAAAAGTCAGATCTCAAACTTTTAAATGCTAGTCTATGTGTTAAAATTAAGGTATAATTTTGCCTTTTGTAAACTGTTGTAATGCTTTTATTTCAGTAATGCAATGATTTTTGTGGTGTGAGCTTCGTGCTAAGAGACAGGTTATGCATGTCTATTAGTGAAGGGTTAAGGTGAGCTGTGTGTGATCCTTATCACTGAAGTGGCATGTGCCAGACCATCTGCCATGAGACAGCTATTTCATGCTCTGTAAAACCCAAATGTCTTTCATATAGCTTGTGATTGCTACACAGACTCACCTGATTTAAAATAAATTGGTCTTGTACAGAAGGATAAACAACTTCACAAAATAAAATCATTAATGTAATTACACGTTATTTATTTATGCAAAAATCTATACAATCACAAAAAAGAATAAAAAGAATCATTCTAACAAAACCCAACCTAAATTTTAAAAGTGACAAAATTAAAATAAATAACATATTCATCATCTATATCCACAATGCAGAAAAATTCATCACCTGCATAAAGCTTTTTCAACAATCACTGAATCTGCAATTGCAGGCTTGTTTTATATTGTTAATGTCCCACTAATTTTAATTGTTTGCCAATATCCTTTCAACTCTACTTACGCTATAAAATTATTTAACCTGTTTTAATGAAGCATTCTGAAGATCCAGTGTAATTAATAATAACTGTGTCTGTGTGTGTGTGTGGGGGGGATTATTAAAAAAATGTTTAGCATACAGTTGTTATCATTTAACTCAAACAATAGCCTACTATTTTCTTCAAAGGTCACAACTGACCTGGACTTTCCATCTGTTGCTGGACATATGTGAGCCTCATCTTTTAATAGGCAATGACCTGCATTCTGAACCAGACAGACTACTTAACCTATAAAGGACGATGTAAATATAAATATAATTCTAACGACCTTATTACTGATATTTAAAGAGGATGAATATGATGCCATACTAAAGAAGTTAAATTTAAAGTTAAATCTCCTTGTACAATATTATTTTGCTGGACACATGGGTACTGTTGTTTTGGGCATTTCGGAAATAATGTCATTTATATTTCCATATGTCGTATGCGAAAATGTATGTTAAAGCAAGCAAAATTTTACGTGAATAGATAAATTAGATAGGTTCCATATGACCCACTGACATATTTTTAATCGTTGCACGCTAGATGGCGCAATATTAGTAGTATTTCATGATTTAGGCTAATAATTAGTTCTGCATGAGATTAGAACCTGTATTTATTGTTGTGAATATGATTATACTTAATTACTACATTTTAACTAAATTCAATATATACATTTCAATTATTGTAACTTTAAAAAACTCGCATATATGAAAAGGATTTCTATTAACTCTCTTCTCACATTATCATTTTTATTCACATAAATGTGTCTTTTATTGTTTAGAATTACTATGTAATTCAAAAAAATAAATATGTATTAGTATTAATATTGAAATTTTATTCTAATCTCATTCTTCCCTCTCGGTTGCTCTGGGTGACGCTACGTCTCCATGGTTGCAGCAGGGGAATCTCCGCGCTCGCGTGCGCACACGCACACATACACACACGGGTGCACGCTGAATCACATGGAGCGAGTCTGACAAATTTGTGAGTATGAAAAATCTATTTAAAAATCAGCAGAAAGTCGTCTACTAAGATAAAACTATGTGTTTAACAGCTTTGTGAAATCGTGTGTGCTCTGCTAATCCGCGCGACTTATATTTTTGACGGCGGGGAGCGCGCGTTGAGCGAATAATTGTTTAGTTTTGGAGCTGTTATAATCAATAACTTCTCACATATATTAACATGTCATCAATGTAAGTAAACGCCCGACATATTATCTTGTGAATGTGGATCTTATGCAGTGTGGAAAGTTAATTTGTCAAGGAAAGTGGTCGTCTGCTACCGGCTTTTTCAGAACAAAAGCGTTGAGGGGCTGTTAGCGTTAGCGCGCTGCTAACGGTGTGTGTGGAGGCATTTCTTTCACACAGCACCGATTATATTAAGCATTTGTGTTCATATTTAGTTTGTTAATTAATCAGCACCCCGATAATCAACGTATTTGTATTGTTCTTTGCTAGAAACTCAACTCGCTTTGTGTATAGAATGGGGCACAGCTGGACGCATATCAGCATCCATCCATCGCATAACGATGGAGAAAGTAAAAGAAAACCTCTACAACTTTGGATGTGCATGAAAATTACTTGATAACGTGGACATGCTGATTTTGTTTTTTAAACTCAGTAGCGCATAATCAAAGCAACAAGTTGTGATCAGGCTCGGTTTGTGCATGTGTGTGGTCTCTTTGTCTGGTATCGTGTCCGTCTCAAGTCTTTAAACCTTTACTAATGATGCACCTATTATTTGCACAAAAGCGGTTATGTTCCTGTCAGTCAAAAGGCCTGATGATTCAGTTCTGCTTAAGTTGCGATTTGCGTTCTCAGGAAAAGATGTTCCCAGATTAAAGAGCTCTCTGTGCCAGGTTGTCTATCCGAGTTCATGTTTCAGTTTTTCTTCACAGCTGCAGTTGACTGTGTATCAGATATATGCTGGTAGAAGGGAACACAAAGCTGTCGTTGCTGAGATGTGATCTGTGTGGAGTATTGGCTCAAGTATTCCAGCTTTCTATTGTGTTTTGTTGGCTTTGGCACAGAATGAGCATTTCTGCTGCTTTTGTGTTTTGGTTTGTTTATGACTTTAACTTAAGGTTCTGTAAAATCCTGAACAAGCTTTTAGAAGATGCATATATTTATACAAGACATTTGAGTGCATCAGTTGACATGCTTTAAGGGTTTAAAATGTTTGATTTGTAGTTGAGACATGACACAGTCCTGTGTTGTGACATGCCAAACTCCATCTAAAAGATTTTAAATAACATTTATTTTTGCTGTTATGCATGCAGTATTTACAATTACATATTAATTGAGACTACTTGCTATGTATTATTATGCTTTTCTACATTACAATTGTATTTGTCGTATCGCTGGACTATTTAAAGGGATGTTCACCCCAAACATTTTGAACTGATTTTCTTCTGCAGAACACAACTGCATTAGGCTAAACGAGACTTGTCATAGCGCTTACATGTTGCTCTTTTGTTGATTTTGACTGCTTCTGTTGTCCTCATTTGTAAGTCGCTTTGGATAAAAGCATCTGCTAAATAACTAAATGTAAATAGGTGCTTATTTAAAGAACAGTTTTGGTGACCATTGACTTCCACTGTATATACAAAAACACTTTTTAAAGATCTTCTTTAATATTCCACAGAAGAAAAAAAACATCATACAGATTTGGAGCAGCATAAGGGGTGTGTAAATTATGACAGAATTAACATTTTTGGGTGAGCTATTCCTTTAAGATGAAATTGGATGAAAAATTGTGATAAACTGTACCAGTTACAGGACAAGATATATATTTCCTCTTATACATTTCTATATATTTTAACCTGAAATTTGGTTTATGCATCAGCATTCAACAGATGCTTTTAAGAAACGGACTAATCAAGAAAGATAATACACTGCAAAAAAGTAATTTTCTTACTCAATATTTTTGTTTTGTTTTCCAGTACAAATACCAAAACATTCTTAAATCAAGATACATTTACTTGAGAATCAAAATAAGATATCAAGTTTTGTTTTATGAGAAATGTATCAAAATTAAGTCAGTTTATGCTTGGGGTGAGAAAAATAAACTTAATTCAAACAGAAAACAAGATTTAGACCTGTATCTTTCAAGTCATTTTTCTTCCTAGATAAGAAAATGATTTTTTTGCAATGTACAAACACACTGTAAACATTAAAATTGGCTTGCAAGCACAATCTCTAGACTTGTGGGAAAGAGATAGATAAAGACGTTCCTGTCACTTCTAGTGAAGTGAGGAATTCTCAGAAAAGGTCAACTCCTGCGTCTGGTATTTGACTGCAGGTGTTACATAAATGCAGTCTTCGAGTCTAGTAGTTTTACTGTCAAACAACCTTGTGGTATGTTCCTTTGAACTTGTAAGTGAGCCTGCCATTCCTGCACAGTTCATTTGATTTGCTGCCATTGCCTCTAATTGTTCATCTAAGCAAACAAATATTGCGTCATCTTTGCAACCACAGACTCCAGGAGGCCAGGAGGGTAAGCTCACCTCTAATCAGTCAGGCAGGAAGAGTTTAGGTTGGGATGGGTTTCCTCCTACCTGCCGTGCACTTCACGCTGCAGGTCACCAACCCGCCCTGCTGTTAGTAATGGAATGTTGGAAGAGTTTCTCTTGGCTCTGTACACTGAAATTTAACCGATGACGTAAACTGCCACCATGGGGCAAGGGGTGGCTTCCTCCACTGCAAGTGAGTTACTCCCCTTTTATTAGGAAAAAGTGAGCGAAGCTGGAAGCTTTGTAAGAAAGGGGGAGATTATAAAGGGGTGGGGGTGTTAATGTTTTCTTTGATTTAGCTTTTTCTCTGTTTATGTTTCCTATTATTTTAGCACCACCTCAGCCTCCCTGTCTGTTTTCCAATTCAACACAGATGCAATAGTTTGTGTTCTTTTTATTAGAGGGTTAGGCTACTTCTGTTATTCAGCCCGAAACGCAGTGGGTCTAATCAAAGCAAGCTCCTTCATTCGAGGAAAGTCGGCCCCCAAGGGTATGTGACATTTACCCGGCATGCATTTACTGAAGCCTGCTGCTGGGAATTCCTCCCTGAGAACAAAGTCGCGCGGGGCCGGAGTCTTAGAAACCTGTTACTCACTGCTACATAATAGTAGTAGTTTCATAGAAGAAATAAGCCGCAGGACTCTCCCACTGCAATTCTGCCTGTCAATCAAAATGGCTTCATCTGACTTTACCGGTGCCTGGCAGTTTCTGGCTGCCTGACAGCCACATAAAGAGGCGAAAAAGGGAAGAAAGTAGTGGAGGTTTCAGAAGTGCACTGTTGCCAAATCAAGGGTTATGCTGCGATTCCCAGAGGAGCAGTTGTCCCCGTTCTCTTAAACTGGCATTTAAGGTCACTGTTTGGGTTCAGAAAGCACAATACAGACATGTTTGGTGGTGTATACGTGTATATGCAAGCATTGAATGCATTATTGTAATAGGAACCATTTACTTTAAAGTGAATAATACATTTTCAGGGATCGCATCACAATCAGATTGCACTTGACCACATTCATGCTGGTGTAATAGATGGATCACATGTACTGTGATCAGAGTGTGTTCAGATGTCTGAAACCAGACTTCCCCCCCCCCATTGGGGTGCTTTATAACTAGGCTAGTTTCCTCTCATTTCACACTTTTAATAGCTGTTAGCATCATTATGAGAATTTTTTCTAAACTAAGAAATACAATGGACCAGGTATCCCAAAAAATATTAAAGCATTTTGATTTTTTTTTTTTTTTTTTTTTGTGACAGACAATGACAGAAGTGTTATAAATGTTTTTGTGAAAATTTTTGTTAGTCTTCTTTCAGATCTGGTGTAACGTGTAAAAGCCGTCCAGCTAAGCAATATGCTGATGCTAATGTATGTTAACATCTGGTTTAAAGGGGCCCTTAGATGCGGGTCCATTTGATCTCCTCAGTTCAGATGTTACAGATTTTTGATGTGGAAAAAAAAGATTATTTCAGAAAGAAGATATTAAAAAAGAAATATGAGAAGTAGGTCACACTGGCAACTTCATGGGGAAACAAGTTTGACTACATCATCTTTTGTATTTGTTGCTGCAAAGGTGGAGAACAGATGCCAGTTTTGGGCATTCGGTTTGAATTTAATAATAAGCTTTGGGTGTTTGCTGAGAAATAATTTGCCCCTCATTGTCTTTGGAGTATATATTTTATGCACACTACAAGTTTAGAGTTTTTTGTTTGTTTATAAAAAGAATGTGGAAAAAAGTGTTAAGCAGCATGTTTACTGCACTGATAAAAATAAGAAAATAAAAAATAAATGCATTTGTTGTTATTGCCATCTCAAGTAGTTTGTAGTTGTTGTTGAACTGTCCTATCGGTTTCTCTTTCAACTGTACAAGAACAGATGATGATGATGAAATCTGCATTGTGCACATTGCATGCACAACTTAGTTTATGCCTTAAAAAAATGAATATACTTTGGGATTTAGTCCCTCGTATCTTGTGGAGTTTAGCAACGTACTGCAGGTGTGCTTATTTAATATCAGACGGTTTGAAAGGCTAAGCTCATCTTCCTCTGATCATCTTGTGCTAAAACAATGCTGTTTCATGTTTAAGATGTGTGGTCTAAGTTAGTCATAGTTAACTTTAGTCATCGTCAGCATGTTTTTTTTTCACTCTCTCTCTCTCTATATCTCACACACAGAAGGGTTCATTTCCTAAGGCTGAATGCGTTCTTAATGAGATTTCTCCAGAATTCTCCCACTGTCCCTTAGGTGATATGCTGGAGATCTGGACACTGTGTGTGGCTGCATGTGCTTGGGGTAGTTGAGGGAAAAAGGGTGGTGAGTGCCTCACAGAGAGATAAAGAGTCATGGTGGTGAAAAAAGATAGAGCAGGATAAACTCGGCTGGTGTCCGAACCCTCCCAGGGGATTCCTCGTGGCCAGTGTACAGAGACACAATGAAGGGAAATGCTTCCTGTGGGGATCCCATAGAGTTTTGCACAACTGTATCTTTCTTTTGTGGGAATAGTTCTCTGCAAGCATCATTTGCATTCATCTAGTGCAGGGCTTGCAACCCCATCTCAAAAAAACAAACAAGTGGTCCACAGGCAATTGGGAAGCCCCTGAGCTCCAGTATAAACTGTAGTTATCATGTGTTTGGTGATTTTGAGGTGATGCAATATCATGATAGATATCCCAGCGGACTGAGAATTCTCTGTGCAGTTTTATTTCTCATGCAGTTGAGTTTACACAGACACATGCATGTCATGCATGTTGGACAGTTGATTGCAGTAAACACAAAGTACTGTTACATCGTCATGTGCTCGTATTCTGTTTAGATATGAATCAATCTGAAATCCAAACAAGTATCTGATTATGCACCAGCAGCCGTGGCCAAAAATGGCTGACCTGGAACCATGGTGACCCCTGAGAGAGCCAGTGTTTATACTGGTCCATCCAGAGTGAATGGATGCACGTAGACCTGTCATATGAGTTAGTGTGAGCTCCTGTGACTTTTTTGACATGGACAGGTAAATATAAGATGTATTTATTTTTCAATTTGAGTCGTATTAACTAGTTCTTTAAAGTGAATCAAAAACATACAGTGCAACTTGTTGTACGATCCCTAAACAAATGACTTTTATGAACCAGTTCTTTTTACTGAATTAAAAATAAACAGCTCAGCGTGTCTAGTACAATCCCTAAACCAAGGGTACTCAAGTTCAGAGGTCAAGCGGGCTGCATTTAAACTGCATAAAATGCGAAGGGCCACAAATTACAATTTGCATCATCAGATGTTAAGATAGTATTTGCAGATTTGCTGATTTAGAAATACAGTTTATTATTTGTCTTTGTGTCCTTGTCCTATTTAAAATAAGACTGAGCATGAATATATATATTTAAGAATAAAAATGTGGAACAAAAATTGGATTAAAAGTTTGTTTTGCTAAATTGCATTCACACTCAGAGTATTGAACAAACTGAAAATGCTAAAACTATTATATGATTATAGTTCACAAATGTATTTAGAAAGTATTATTTTTCACATTTATGTTAAATATATTGTATCAATATTTTATTTTTAAAATAGATATTACTATTCTCCCACCATTATTATGACAAAAAAGATAACTAAACAAAATTTACTAGACTTTCTAAAAAATTGCTGCAGTCTATTTATAGAATACAATATTCAATTAATTAAAAGTTTAAATGAAAAAAAAAAAGATCAAGTTAAATGATTCATAACTTCATGACTTGCTCATAAAGACTTGTTTCATTCCTGGATGAATCAACTTTTTTTTTTTAACGAATCTCATTTTAAGTCACTTGTCATTACATTGTAATCGATACAATCTTTATTTGAAGCATCATCACTTTCAAAAAGGTGATTTATTTTATTTTGATCGCTTCTGAAGACAACAGTGTTTATATCCGAACTATAAACTTTTATTCCAGTACTTCTGTGATTATTTGTATGTTTGTAACACAGCAATAACAATAAAAAATGTTTTATATACGTAAACTGCTCTCTCTGGATCAGAAGCAGTGCAAACACAAATTTGAATGTCACAAAGCGTGATTAGGGCTTTAATAGACATATAGTTGAATCCTGTCATTTATGAACAAGATTGTGTGGGTGATTGAATCTGTTCGCGATCTGGCTATTTATTTAAATATCCAACAATATACGACATGACAGTATATGGTTTATCTGTGTTCTTCAAGCCTTTCTGGTATTTTTGATAATAATAAAGTATATTTATAATCCAATGCTAATCACATTAGCCTTTATTATCATATAGAATACATTATCTGCCTCTTTCTATAACAAAAACCGCACATCAGCTGACAAAATGAAGTTATTTCAAACATTCGACTGATGTTGTGGAGTAAAACCATGTTATTAAATGTCCTCTTTTGTTGGATGATGTTTCTCTTTTAAGTTGTTCTGAAGCAACTGATATACATATAACAGTAGGCTTTGCCAACTTCCATTAAACATTGTTCTTAGATGTTATCCTCTGTACAGCCTGTTGGGGTAATCTCTGTTGAACTGGAGAATCATCAATCTGATTCTGCATCCTGTAACTGATATGAGCTTGTCCCTTTATAAACACAAAGCTGAATTCTGGTGTTTTAAGTGTAGCAAGTCCTGATTAGGACACCATTAGGACATTGACTAGTTCCTGACCTTTTGGTGTGTTGTCTTGATCTTCCTTCATCGGCCGCAGATGTGAGACTATCTTGGGTGGGTCTGGTGTCTTTCATGCAGGTCTGGAGAAACGAGCGATGGTGTGAAATGTTTCAGTACAGGCTGAGTGGCAGTAGACAGATGGGAATGTCACTGGACTCTTGCTCTTGGAAGGAGATGGGCCTGAAGAAGTAGGACATGTTCTTAAAGGCACACCCTTGTTAAGACCCATCTGGAAGATAAATGTTATTTCTATCTTTCTTGGGAGAATCCATGAGAACATCCAGTGACTTCTCAGAGACATACAGTGATTGACAAGTTTCCCAAATGGGTTTCAGTGTTGTTTGATAGGATGTTGGATGTGGCTAATTCTAAGAAGACGTGGCAGGGCTCATTAATAAGCATTCCTCTCTGGTCCAGGGCCAGTTTGATAGTGTTTCGGGCTAGTAGAAGGAACAGTCCTAATCAGAAGCTAAGTCTTCCAGTCATTGGCTGCGTTTGCACTTGGCATTAACATGCAATCACCACGATCCGATCAAGCAGATCGAATCATCAGTCAATATATATATAATCAGTCAATAATCGATCGGATCTGTCTTTCCCAGACAATATTTAAATATTGCAGAGAATACACACACATACACACGTATATTTATATTATATTATATTATATTATATTATATTATATAGGAGCAAGCCCTTAATGACATAGTGATGTAAAAAAATATTTCAGTGCTTTTTGTTCTTTTGGAAATGTTTATACCCTATAGTAACTTTGCATTTGCTTGTAGATTTTTTAAGTTTCTCAGGGGATCGCAAAACTTTTGTGAGAGAATGCAGAAGTATTGAAATATATTTATTTCCCCCTCCCCTCCTATCTCATATTTTTTCCATCACCATCATGTCCCTTTATAGAAAAGAAGATCTCTGAATAAATAACTCTTATTGCGATAACCGTTGTACCCTTGACTTTACATTTAGAATCTGGACAAAGAAATTCCCAAGCAGCATGCCATTGATAGAGTGGCTCCCATTCCAAGTCTTTACACGCTTTGGACTCTGCTAATTGGATGCCATGCTGATTCTGGGGGTTTGATCATTTGTATAGCAAAAGAACCCATATGCCATCCCACACAAAACAATTATATCATTAAATCTGCTAAATTCAGTATAATGAGGAGTCACTCAAAGGCTCTTGATTCATGACAGGTTTTCTTAAAGTCACTGTATGTGAATCAGATAACTGTGCAAAAGTGTATACAGCACGTGTTCTCTTATATAGATATTTCATGTGTCAGCTGCAGGGGTGAACACCAGGCGTGGAGGAATCTTTTGCTTAAATCTGGTCTGCCAGCTGGAAAAGAGAGTCGAGTTTCGATAGGTGGTGACTAGGGAGCCTCCCCAGCATGCAAGGTACAGCATGTCTTCTGTCTCTGTTTTTACTCCCCGAATCCCATGAACCCCACACACACAAGAAATGAAAGGAAGGCTTAAGGAAAGGTGAGATGCATTGCAACACTTTGACCCACTAATTCCTGTGGCTGTGTTCTGCGTGAGTAGCAAACCACCTTGAGCAGCACATTTGGAAACACCACTCAGATGTTTCTGAATTCACTAGGCCTCCTCAAAGGCTAGATGGGAACTATGCAAAACAGCCTGTAGTCCTTTTTGCATGTGAGTCTGTTTGATGCTGCTTTACAAGGCAGTTCACGGACCTTGAGAGTTCTAACATTTTGGACAAGTTAACCATCACTCTTTGGTAAAACACTTTGTGTATTCATTTGTATTTATACATTTGGGCTATTAATAAATACAACCTAATTGGTTTGGAATCTAAAATGCATATGCATTTTATGGAATCCAATATGAGATGTTCGTAATCACTTACTCCCGACCCTAAAGGCTTTGTAAAAGTAATGTATTTACTAGATTCTTGAAGATGTATCGAGCCTTTTCTCTTTGGAGAAATGACCTGTTCCAGAACTTGCTTGGAATGATCTGATTTGTGCGTGAATGTGTCATGTGACTGGAAAGGAGATGATGATGATCTCAGTGTTCTTACAGGGATTACAGCACTGCTCCTATCTCTCTTCTGTTATGAGGGACACTGGGTCCTGCAGGTTAGAAGGGATAAGGATAAAACCCCAGATCTCTTGTGACATCAGAGGGATGTTTCTATAGGGAACAAACACCAATGCATACACGCAAATCTTTTGTAGTCCGCAAAACCAAGTTTCTTCTTTCAATCATCTTAGTTTCTGCAAACACTGTAATAAAGTTTAAAGGTTTTAGAGACTCCTGATTGAGAGCACAATGTCCCTCTGAAGTATAATTTGTGATATATTGTATAGTTTAATATAATTTTTTAACTACTTATTTTTCATTCTTGTTCTGTTTTGAATACTGTTAAATTTAAAATATGTATTGTAGAGCGAGGGGAATAGGCTATAATGTTTATATTTAGGCTACCAGTATTTTAATATACATATAAATTATTAATGTAGCCTAATTGTTTGCAATTACAAGGTTAACAGGTGTTTTTGGACTTTTGGCCGGGTTTCGTTTCTCTTTATCCCCTTTATCCACAACCCTAGTGGAGATATGAATAATGATTTTGTTAGTCTATGTTTGCCTTAATTTGGAAATGCTGTAATTGAGTTTTACGTCCAGCTTTCCATGTGGTTTTGCTAATAGCATATGCTTGCATTATGTCTGTTGGAAATCAAAGGATTGAGTCCTCTTTATGTGGTATGGTTTTGCCCTTTAAGTACTTCCCTATGTGTATCTTATGCCTGGTAACAAATTGCACACCACACTTACATGCAGTGCAACATGTGCATGTGTGCTTGTGTTTAACACACATTAAACTGTCACGGTGAAAAAATTAGCCACGTCATATGTTGATCTGATTTAAGGAGTGCCTTGTAAAGGAGTGTCTGCATACCAATGTTGTTGAATTCTGAACTGCAAATTTGTATAGTTTAAAAATATTTGACCAATAAAGGATATAAAATTACAGATTGACCTCTTGGCTCAAAACAAAGAATTCAGACTTTGAATCTGCATGATTTAGGATGTTGTGGGAAGGTAAAGTGTCCTAGGATGTGACATCATGTCCTGTTGTCCCTATTCCAAAGTAATACTGAATGATCAATGCCTATAATGAATGTACTTTAGTATAGGAAATTGAACCAGACCATGTCTTGCCAGTTTAGTGTCTTGCTCTAACCAGTATGCATGTTTGTTTTGGTCATGGTGACCTTACCCTAGTACAGCGTGATCTTTGCATGCTGTTAAAGGTAATAATTGTCACTCAATTTTACAACCTGCAGTTTTTAAAATAAGCACACTATGGTTTGCACTAGGTGTTCTTGTATCTCATTTGGCAGACCAGGATGCTGGCCAAGGCCGAATTAGAGAGAACACATTGCACTGCTTTGAATGAAAGTGTATATAAAATATGCAAATAAATTATGCAAATGTAGCCTAAATGTTATGTGCAAGGAAGGATTCTTGTAGGTATTGAGGGCAGTAGACTGGACAAATGTTGATAAATTTGTTAGTAAATTCTGGTTTGGCTTTCCTGTTTGGGTTGAGTCACTATGTTGCATGAACATTTCTAGCTTTAATCTTATTTTATAATCACATCTGTCCTGGGGACATCTTTGACGCAACTAGTGTTGATTTTGGCAGCCTGTTTTAATTTTAGTTTTAGTCTAGTCTTTGTGTAAAGCTGTCATTTTTAGTTTTTATTAGTTTTAGTCACGTTCATACTCTTTTT
>SCHK01082085.1:0-19456 GCA_004124795.1 Poropuntius huangchuchieni
GTCTAAAAGTATGTGGACAGGCATATAACAATACACATATTACATAAAAATACAAGCACAAAGTATGACAAGATCTGACTTGTCTTCCTTTGTCCTTGCCTTGCTCCTTGTGTAACAATAAAGCACAGCCAGCTTTACGTGTGCTCTAATAAATGCAGGCCCGAGCACATTACTGGACTCAGAGGTGGATTGGGAAGACCACTGTGATCCATAATCCACCTTTCATCAGAATTTCCTGTGGAAATAAAGTCCCTTAATTTCTCCAATCTCCACCATTAGACAGCAAAACCTTGACCCTACCGTTACCTCCCCTCTGGTCCTTCTTTAAACCACTGTCTATTAGGCAGCTCAAATTAAATCCCTGCTGTTGGACTTTAATAAGAGAATATTTGCTCCTGTATTTTAACCTTGTTATCCAATATCCTGTTCCATATTCCTCTGAGTATATGCTACGGGCTGCTTTAATACAGAAAGGGTGGTTGACTAGCGGCCCACATGAAGAAAGCAGGTCTTGAAAAACTTTTCATTCTTTAATATTTAAAACATAAATGGGACATTAATTAGGCAATATAAACAAATCCATATAAATGAATAAAGAATTGATTATAGTCATTCAATCTATCCTCCGCCAATATCACCAACTCCTTGAGTAGCAGGAGCAATTTATGTAGGCTCATTGTGATATCATGTTGAAAAGTATGAACTATTCTAATTTTTTTTAACAATTTGAGCATTAAAAAGTGAGGTGATCAAAGACATGAAATGTTATATGTTCCTTTATCTGTAAACTGTACCACTACCTGTGAACATCAACACAAGTGTGTGTGTTGCACTTGACACCTGTTTATGTTTGGCAGAGGACAGTTCATTAAATATGTACAGAGTGTAGTTGTACTGGGTGAGGTTAAGTGCTTTGTAAACCTCTTAGGATTGTATCAATAAAGAAAAGGTCCTTACCAGCTGTAACCACATATTCCAAGTGTCACATCCACATTTGACGCTTGGATGAAAAAAATGTGGATAACTACTTAAACAACATTCCTATCAAGTTCAGGACAATTAGATTCTAAACAGTCAAAACAAGAGGTTCTAAAATGTAGCATATGTCTTTGATTTTAAAACAAAATGTGGTTTAACAGCGTTTTCAAACAACAGCAATCCAAATTTTGAACGCGCTAAATACACGCTAGCAAAGTCAAAAACGTTAGCTAGCAACACACCGCTCCAACGATTTTATTGAAAACTCGCCGTTAGATCGCCAAAACGTAAGTAGCTTATACTTTATTTTAGATTTAACTTTACTTAACAAATACAACATAAAACATATTAAAGAAATTTTTAACAGGCGACCTGTTAGTCCGAGATTACATTGCCCGAGACAGAACTTCAGCCTCAACATACTGAGCGAAAAAGTCATTTAATAATTGTTAAGTATTAATTTGTGTCTTTTTAGACATGAAATCCAACATACATATTTATAGTTGAGATTTATTGTGTCCAACGTAATAGAGCGCGACCTGGCAACATATGAGAAGCGCGGTGCTAATCGCGGATAGGAAACTCTTTCCGTGTTAAATGATTTACGTTGTATTATCCAGCAGCCCTTCCTGTTTAGTTTAGGCAGCAACATAAATAACAGAACAAAGGATGCCCATACAGGCCTGAATGAAAACAGGGCCAGCCGGGCACTGTATGCATCCGCACTCATCTTACCGCCGCTTGCTTATATTACCGTCTCACTTACTGTACTTCCCCAGAGCCGGGAAAAGCTATCCGCTGTATCTGCATCTCTAATGGCTGCTGCCTTTTGGGGAGTTTTCAAGCAGAAGGAACCGGCAGACAAGCAGCAATCGCTTAGCTAAATGCGGAGAGCAATCTTGAAACAGAAAACTGGAGCAGGACTAGGGGGTTGCTGGATGGGCTGAAATGTTATTTGGATGATACCCGTGCATTAAAGCAAGGGGAAGCTGTGTTGAGTTTCTCATTGAGAGGCAGCAGCAGGGCTCACTGCGATAAGGAAATAAGGCTAATGTTACCTGATCTGGTATAATGTGAACCAATTACTACTCCATTGCACTTCATTACAGAACAGTAATAGGGCCAGGGTGAGCCACGCTATATGAGCAGCCGGGGGAAAATTGAGTGGTCATTGATAATATGATAAAAAGTGACAGAGAGAGGCCTCTCAAACAAATTATTGAAATTTACAGTGAGTGGGAGAAACAGAATAACCTCATTTAGGCAGCCGTGGGCCAGCACTTGTCCAAAGTAGCACACTCGACACAAAGGACTGCTTATGGAGAGAAATCTAAAACGATCAAAGAATAGTTTTAGGCCCTGAACTCTACAGACCTGCTCGGGACATTGCAATTATTCAGGTTACTTCCTAAATTTCTAATACAGAAGGGAATTTGGTGTTCTGTGCGACACTTTGTTTAGAAGTAAGTGTTTCAGCTGTTATTTAAGCTGTCATTTGCATTATCTATCTATCTATCTATCTATCTATCTATATCCAGTTTTTGTACACACACATGATCATATTACCATTACAAAATACCATTATATATCTATAGATTTCTTTTATCAGAATTTTTACTCACGCAACCTTTAAAAAAAAAAGAAAGAAGGAAAAGAATAAATCAAACCAATCACTGTCTAAGCACATTTTCAATCATTCACGGTAATCAGATTGTGTTTACCTGAACGGGGACCGTTTTAAAGTATTATTAAAAACTTAAATGGAGTTTAGGCCCGGAAAAAAATGCTCATATGAAATGGTGTGCAAACAGTGTTGAAAGATTTCAATCGTTATTTGGACAGGCGTCAGACTGGTGAAAGGAAAATTAGCATTGAGACTGTCTTCTGTTGATAAGAGTCTTTGTCGACAGGAATACCAAGAGGTGTGAGTGACACTCTGCCTTTTGCTTTGCAAACACACTCAAGTGCTTGGTAAATGTAAGTGGAGCACACGATAGAGGAACGATGAGATTCTCACACAACTATCCCACTGTGTCAAAAATGAGACCCTGCATGATGAACATTTTATAAAATGTAATATCATATTTATAATAAAAGGCAGTCCAAATCATTCCCTGTTCAAATAAAAAGAAAAAAGTAGGGCTATTAATTTATCCAAAAAGTTCTCCATCTCACCATAAACCTGTATTACAAGGTAACTCTGCTAGTAATATTAATAATACACTAAAGTAGTAAAAGGATTACTGCAGTGCACATAATTTAAGAGGCATTAAAGGTCCAGTTAAACTAATCACCAGGATCTAAATAGGCAATATATTGAATGCACGCTTCATTGATCAAAACTGTTGTGAAACAACTTATCGGAAGCACAATCTTAAACCACTATTTAAAGATCATTTTGCTTTCATCTACTGTCTGTGTTCTGCTGAAAAAGCTCAAACATGATAAGCATTCAATTTGGAATAGCAGCTTTGGCTCTACAGTAATCGCAAAGTGGATATTAATCAGTCCTATTTATCTGTAGAAAAGTGTGTGTGGGTCTGGCTCAAGGTAATTGTTTCATCCTGAATAGAAAGTTGGTATGGCGGTCTCATTTTCATACCTAAATGGCCCTTTCAGGCCAGACTGAATCCCAGAAATGAACGCTGTTAGCACTGCCAATCTTGCTCTGCAGAAATATGCAGTGGTAATTTGTGTCCGTGATGGTATGTGGAGTAAGAATATTAGCTGCGAAAGCTGAGATTGCAACCTTTTAAAAACTTGTTTAAAATGCTAAACTAACAGTGAGATTATAGGGTGGTGGTGGCTCAGTGGTTAAAGATCTGCTCTAATAATCCAAAGGTCACAGGTTCAAACCCAAGAAAGTTTGATTCACCAACTGGAGGGTTACTGCTATCATTTATATCATAGTGCTTTGTGCAAAGCACATTATCTCCTTGTTAAACTGTTTCTAAACAAGTCTAGGAAATGTTTAGCTAAATAAGAACTAGGATTGAAAATTCCTTTCATGTTATACCCATCAAAATAAATTTGCTTAAAATTTCAGCTAATAGGTCAAATTTCTCAAAGAAATCCATTGCCGTTTAATTAGTGATTTACAATAATACTAAAGGCTCTTTATTAAAGGCTTTTCAAAGAGTTCAGAGGCAATTCCATGGTTGCATTGTGCGCACTGTTGACAAAAATATTGCAAATGTCCAGGAGCAGTTTTATTATTTCAAAATTTGCATGTATTTATTTGCGCATTATTGCATTATGTTGGCTTTATATTGGAACAAGAGCTTTACAAAAGAAATGAAACATTTCCTGAGGTCATTTACATGTTTAATGTAACTATACCAGCACATTTACTAAGTGTTACAGCTTTTTAAAATATATTAATGTATTTTCTTGTCCAGAATTTCAATGGCACATTGAACAACCCTAGCTTCCTGAGACCTACCACTATTAAAACAGACTAATATTTCAGGCCCAGTTGCATTTTGACATGTATAAATGTTACATTTACACCAACGAAGATCAAATTTACTTAAAGAGTTTTTGACATCTATTAAATTCAGGTCTGTTACATATTGACATTATGTCACTAACATTATAGGTGAGCCTAGAAGTTATGCAATTTCTATACCTTTATACATAGAATGAATGAGCATTGTTGACAATGACTCAGCAGATTTGTTGAAAATAATAGACTCATGTGGGGTTCTAGATCTCTCTCCGTGTTCTCGGGCCTCACTTGAAGTCCTGTGTGCAGTACAACTGCTCAACATCCCTAACAAACACAGTCTTTGTATGGAGACTAACATGACACCCAATGTGGAGGAGGTAAGCTTCCTAAAGTTAAACGCATCACTTAGCTCATTTTAAAAGGCTTTGAACAGACAGACATTAACCTGAAATATATGCGGGCCTCTTCCTCCAGCTTAATCCAGTATTTAATTAGAGCGGGTCAAGAGCTGGGGTCGCGTGCCTGGCTGATCGCTGCTTAAAACTTGTCCGCTGCACAAAGAAAGTACTGATAGAAAGCAACCACGGGAATGACTGCAGATCTCCGTCTAACCCTATCACAGGTTATTCTTACAGAAAGTGAACAGTGAGAGCAGAACACACAGAGAGATATGCTGCTCTAATGTTGTAAACAGCGTTAGATGAGTGGATAGATTAAGGAAATTACAAAAAGTCGAGGCACTGAAGAATTAGGCCTGTCACGGTGTATGTAGCACCTGTAAATGATCAATTACTTTTCATTTTAGAATTTTAATTGATATTTTGACTGTGCATCCAGTTGAGGAATCAGTTGTAATGAACGCATATTAGTCAATTATTTCTAGATATGAACAATATTGTACATTTTGTGCAAATAAGAATACAAATGGTCATGTTAATGTGCACATTATGCTACTTTTTGAAATTAAATTCAGTGACATTGACAATTTGTGCTTCTGTCACACAGCCACTAGAGGACAGAAGTTGACTGCAAAATTCCACATATTTTCTGTACTTGATAATATTCCTCGAATTGCCTGCTTATCACCAAGTCCAGGGCCAGAAGTAGATTTACAGTAAAATAAGTTTTAAATGCAATAGCAAATCCTAATTGAAATAATTTCATAATTCTAAATTAGACGAATGCTTTAAATTATTTTTAAATCAATCAGACATGAATTATCCTGGTTGCCGAGTTATATCAGTTTCGTCTGTGATAAGTTCTGCCAGAATAAACACATTTAATTGGTAATTTGTCCAGTGACAATACAACCCTAATTTTATGTGTTATTTTTATTTTGTGATGATTGATTGTGACCAAGTGAGCAGTATTTTATATTGGCCAGTAAGTACTTGTGGTTTACATAACAGAGGTATCACAAACTCTACATTTAATAGAATATCACAATTCTGTGAAAATAAATTGAGATATAAAAAACATACTTTGCCTCAAGAATTATTCCTGCAGAATAAAAGAAAATGCTATTGAGGTAGGTTTCACGTTATACTAAGCTTATTTAAAAAACTTGCAATGCAAATAGTAATTAATTATAATATTATTTGGTTTGTAGCCTAAAATGTAATGCCTGAACAGCATAAGAAAAGATTTGCCATAACTTCTAGACAGAGTTGCACTTTGCTCCATTAGATTTTTTTTCTTGAATATGAAATTAAATGGTAAATGGTTAAATACCATTTACCATTTAATTTCATATTCAAGAAAAAAAAATCTGAAATTAGAATCTCACTAATCAGCTGCAACAAAATGGAAAATATGAAAATAGGAAATGATTGCACTGATGAGACGATTGTAATGTGTTTCTCTTTCTGTTCAGAGTTTGCGAACATTGTCTTTGATTCATTTTACAAGGGTTCAAAAGACACATCATTCCTGTGCTGACAGGCAAATTCACCTGGATAGACCGATTCACTTCGACTTGACACCATTCCCAAACTGGTCATCCCGAGCGGAAGCAGATCTCAAAAGTTTGGTCTCCGAGCATGTCTGAGAGGGACGGGAGTGCGCCGCAGAGACAGGGACAGGTCTGTTCCACTCCCAGCTCTTAACAAGCATAGTAATACATCAGTCAAAAGCAATAATTTTACAATTAATGAAATTCCAATTTGCCTTCAGAGCATTTCGCGTTGACATTTTCCACATTGCAACAGCGCTTTGATAAAGTTTTTAAAATGCAAAAATGCATGGCAGAGGCTAAAGACCAGCCTGGGTGTCAATGTGCCTGCCAGAGGACTATGGTACTTAATTTTTATCACCACTCGCCCAGGGCAAAGAAAGCCTGAATGTTAACATTGGCACCATTTTCATTATCGCCATATGATTATGGATTTTACTGTGTTTAGCTGATAATACAACCAGGAGCTCACCTTAAAAGAATTTGCTGGGAGCCTCCATTTCCACCCAAATGAAATTTTCATTTGACAAACAAGTACAATTAGGCTGCTCCTCTTGTTCAGTGTCAGTCTGTTTTCTGATTGAACTTAGACCAATTTGCCGACGCTAAATGAGTTTGAATAATTTACATTCTGAATGTCTCGGGGACATTAGCTTTTGGAGTGCTAAGTGGCAGCATGCTTTTTGAAGTTGCTGATGATTAGATGTCATCCTCCCTCTACCTGCACATTTTGCAGCCTACTTCAAAGTTAAGGAGTGAAAAACCTATATACCTTGAAGTACAATGACAAGTTAAAAGTGATTTTTTTTTTCTCTCTCTCTTTTTTGGGCCAATTCTGTTAGGCGGAGAGAAAATTACTTTAATATGTGTGTAATGCACTTCGTTAGCTTTAATGCACTTTGCCCTTCTCCGAGGGGGCCCTTTTCTTATTACAAACATTTCATTTTTGGTTCAATAAGAGGATTTGTTTCTGTCAAATTCGTATAACTAATAAAACACAATCGTTTAATTGAACTAAAACATTTACTAATTGGGATTTAAGAAATTAAACAGCGTGCAGGTGCGCCGTTTTCAGAAAATTCACCAAGGGATTGTTTTACAGATATAATACATTTCACTTCTGCTCGAGTGCTAATTTCACACGTGCTGAAAGCTGAATAAACAATCGGAGTCTTATTTATTACATACATTACGGAAAATCACTCGCCTTCCGACGTTGTTTATTCTACATTCCGACACACGGACACTTTCATACGCACGTTTAGCTGTGTTATTGGTATGGCTTCCTAATTATGCACATTAACTTATCATTAGCTCGGGAATCCTTAATATTAGCCTCGGCGTATAGAAAACAAAACAGCTACGAGCCAAGATAGCATTCACGCGTTCCCTCGGTTCCCCCCAGATCGGGCAGAGGTCTCTCCGACTCAATGACATCCAGTTGTTGTGTAAGTCTGCCAAGTCAGTTTATGGTTTCCCGTCCACCAGATCCAGTTTCCCTGTACAAATGTGCCTATTGTGCAGGCCTCTTGGCAGAGCAGACATACTTACTTTAATATTTGCGGGGCAGGATAACCTGCTGATACCGAGGAGGTCAGCTTGCCTCTCTATTTGCCTCCCTCTCTAGATTATAACTAGTTTCCATGACTGCGAGCAAACTGAGCCTGGCTTTATCACCGTCTCTGACCAAATCAGTCTGCGCTAACTGTCATTCCTGAACAATGAGCGTACACAGAGTTTGGGTCGAATCCTGCATGTTTAAATAAGCGGGTTTTGACTTCACTCACCGTTGGTACGTTGGAAAATCAGTCTGATTAGAAGTCCTAATTAGACAAAGTGCGCGGCATTGTTGTTTGTGTCATTATAACCCTCTTCTGTTTGACATCTGTTTAGGATTCAATCCTGTAGGCAAATTCTCCAGACGACCCGAGCCTCGCTGAGCCATGAAAGACTGTTTTTAGGCCCACACAATAATGTAAATATATTAGAGGAGAAATTGTGCTGCAGATTACCTTCTATCAATGGGAACTAAGCCTCGGCTCAGAACAGGGAGATGAGGAACTGTTGAAAAGCAGGTCACTATGGGTAGAGGAATAATGCAACATTATTTGTTTTCTCTCTCTCTCTTTTCTCTCGCTCTCTCTACTGGATTTGGAATTGACCTCAAATTTGAGTAGCAGCTTTTTTGGAGTAATCCATTCATACTTGAGAATCTGAACACCAACGCAGAGCGAGCGCAAAAGAGAGAGGGAAGGGGAAAAAAAAGAAGGGATCGCAAATAAAGGAGGGGGTGGGATAGATGAAAGGCGCAAGGATTTTTACAATGTGATTAGGAAGTAATGGGCTTGAAATAATGCTCCCGCAGCTTATGGGAACAGTGCAGAAAAAATGGGGAATTTCCATTAAGGCTTTTCCCTTATTGAAGGTCAATGGCTCGACTTCGTTTTCCGATATCAAAATCATTACGGAATGAGCCGCGCTTGCCTACCGCTGAAATGGATGAGGGCCTGATTTGGTGCCCACCACCTTTGTCAACAATGAGTCCTCTGTCCTCGTCTGCGATAACTTACTACGCATGCACACACACTGACTCCAGGAGTCCTCCGAAGGCCCAGGTGGAACCGCTTCACCCCGTAATGGCTCGGTGGAATGCAGAGTAGTGACCCCTATTGGTTTCCCTTCCATGTGAGAGGCACGCGTACGTTAAAGCCTCCTCGCCTTGCCGCTGATGCAGGGAGAGCAATCAGTAGGGCATTACTCCCAGCTTGCCTTAATGAGTGCTGAGTACAGAGGGTTTAGGTTTACACAAGGTTATTAAAGAAACTTAACAAGGGCGCACTGAGACAAATCAAGGCCCATGTGCTAATACAGTCCTCTTCTGTCCCGAGAAGGAGACTTTGGTTCGATCGGCACAGAAACATTGCTGTTGATGTGTAAATCAGCTCTAATGATGATAGGGAGATGCACTAGAATGGATGTAGCTAGAACGAAACCCTTTGTAACAACAAGAGTTATTCTTAAAGTTTGTTTAGGTCGCAAACTACAGTCAGTATGTAAAAGTGTAAAGTATATAAGTGCAAACTATACTTTTTCACAACAGGAAAATATCCAGAAATTAATTTTCTTTTTAAATGCATGGTATATTATAAAACATTGAAACCTTTACAACTTGCCTGCATTAAACATGAAAATGCTACTAAAAACCAATAACACTCGGGTGTATGGAGAAATTTAAGAGCATCACATTTTAAAATTTTACTCTGTACTATATCTGTGAAATATTACAACTAAATTAAAAACTAAAACTAACTAAAAAATTCTGGAAAATGAGAAATAATAAAATAGAAATAAAATCTAAAAATTCTAAATTGCAATAACCTCTCCAAAAGTGATCCAAAATTTGAGTTGGGTTGCAGGTCTGTTCTGATCACAGGGAAAATTAAATGCTAAATGAACATAATTAAAAGTTCAAATGTTTTGTTGTCCAACTGTATTTTGATCCAAATTCTTGTCACTTTATAGAAGAAGCTAGTCAAATTAGGCAGGTTGCATGATATGTCCTCATCCTTTTAAAAACAAAACTACGCAAACTGAAAAAGAAAATACAACACTACATTAAACACAAGTTCACTCATAGCGAGGTTTGTGCCAACACCAATGTAGTCTAAGCTGAATTACTGGCTGCCAAGAGCATGAAACCAATAAAGTACAATTTTGTATCATAAATCATTTTGGCAATGTGTTGGATCATCACTTGATGTCCAATGTAAAATCTGGTTCCTGAGGCCTGACCGTTTGAAAACCAGTGCATTATGCCATTGTTTATTCACTTTTATGTGGATCCACCACTCCTTTCCAGAATACTTGAACATTGTTTGAAAAAAAAAAAATCATTATTGCAGTTTTCTTACAGGCTTACAGGTGTTGCTTTCATATACTCTGGAACTGCAAGGAATAAAGTTCAATTCATTTATAAAGCTGAGCGGTGTGCGTTTCATGTTCAAACCCCTTAAGTAGCTTGAGAGACCAATACAAAGAGCTGTAGGCCTCTCATTCAACGGTCCGGGTTCTTGGCTGTAATTGAAGAAAAGAACAAATCCTGAAAGAGAAAAATGGTGCCATGAGAAAAATAAGGTGCTCGCGTGGAGTGACGGAAAACAAACAACAGCTCTAAGCAGGCTATTATTTATTCAGTCACCAGAGAAATCAAAGCCAGTAACTGCTGTTACAATTGTTTGCTTTGCTTTCCTCCGCTTCTGTCAAAGCATTGTGCCTTGATGATGCTTTGCATATGTTCTATGTGAGCTTCACCATTATGCAATGCGGGACTCATGGGGTAGCGTGATTCAAGTAATGAACAACGAGAAGCTGTTTACATGCCGATCGTGAATCAGCATCTCTGGAGTTTTAGAATCACAATGGCATTTCCTTTAATCTGGATATATGCCACACATGCTAATTAGGCTAATTTCCAGTGGGTAAATTATCGCCAACATTAGAGTATGTATGGCACAATATCAAATAATACCGCCCCTTAGCATACTGTTTTCAATTAAGCTGTTTTCTGAAAATGTAGGTTACATCATTCGATTGAATCATAGCCATGCTAATGTAGAGAACAGTTTAATAAACAGGAAATTAATGAAGTACCTTAAGTTTCATATTGGCAGTTAGTTGGTTTATTTTGCTTCACCAATGGAATTCGATCCAAACAAAGTCACAGCAGAATGAATTATTGCACATCTCCAATCAATATAGTAGTGGCGTTTCGCTGAACAAATTGGTTATATGAATGATTTGGATATGAATGATGACTGGCAGTCACTGCATCCAAATATGCTTATTATATGCTTTTTTCCTTACTGTAAAGAGTATGTCTGAATTCCTTTATAAAACAGATGGACACTTTAACATCCCATAAGTCACATGACAATTACAATATGGCGTATGCAGTAGCCTACATCCAGATGCACCTAGTCAGAACTTGTTTCATTCCTGAATGAATCAGTGTATTTTGAACAAATCAGTTGAATGAATGATTCAGAGATCCATTTATAAAGACTTGTCGCCACCTACTGGCATCAATTATTGAACCTGAAGAAAGAATAGCTGAAAAATCTTCACCACTAACAATCAATGGAATGTGTAAACAGAGTCATACATGTAAATTCCCAACCGTAGTATTAATCAAATTAAAAAAACGGAACAAACAATAACGTATATGAAAACAAAGACATTGAATCATCACTACACACTAGTGAATATGTCTTTAATAAATTTGAGTGTGTCATAGAATCTGAATGAACACAAATAGTTGGATTACATATATTTGTAAGATACTCTTTAGGGAATATAAGGAAATGATTAGGATTGCTTTATAAAAAAAAAAAGTGAGATGGGTTTTATATCTCATTTCTGATAAAGCTCCAACTTTGAATCCCATTGAAATTAATAGTTTAGCATGGGAAAGCACACACATTTTGCACAATGAGCGCAAAATGTGTGTTTTGTGGCTATGATATCAGAACATTTACAATATTATTTGTGTTCAGATTCAATCTGAATCACCAAACATGTTTTAAACTAGCTGATAAATCTACCGTCCACACCCATCCAAATTTGGCCTGAGATTCTTCACAGCAGTCACGACTAGGTATTACAAGTGTCACTGTTGAACATAGGCTGGTGGAGTTTTAAGTGTACTTATTTGCAACTACAATGCAGCCACACAATATGACACTGGATCCCCTTAAAGACCACTTAAGAAGTACAAAACTCTTCCTGAATCAGTAATGTTTGCCGTCAGAACCACAAAGCCCTGCAGTTTTCAAAGTTTAAAAACTAATTAAAGCCGCTCAGATTCTACATGCATTGTGTTCCCCCTTGACAGAGATCTCTGGAAGATCAAGAGTGCCTAAATCTCTCCCAAACCACTCAACAAACAAAAGCTGAGTAATAAATCCTAAATCTGATTTTGGTATCTGCAGTAGGCAGCCCATGTATCCCCAACACAGACAGAGACTCATTGTGCTGGGTGTGTGCATGTCTCTCTCTTTCTCTCTCTGCAGAGTACTAGAATCTGTGTGAATCTAAGAAACCAAGAATCCATTTGGACTGCCCTCATCTCTGATACTGCCGTTAGCAGCTTAAAACAAAAGAATGGTTTGATTTTTATGCTGCCGGTATTTCTAGTTTATATCAATACCGGACAGTATTGACACTAGACAATGCACATTTTCCATCTGCAAGATGCTGAAGGGCAGTAATGTAGGCCGAATATGGGATTATCCAACATTTTCGCTCATGTACCAAACAAAATGGGTGATATATGACAATTTCATTGTGATATATTATTTCATGTGACTAAGGAGCCAAAAAAACTGCCATTCATACAACATGCCCCTCGTTTAAAGCCAAAAAAGAAAGGATATTGATAAGATAAGGCTTCTAGTACTTTTGAAAGCCAGTTCGAGAGATGATATCCCTGTTTACGAGCCAAATGTGATTGTATACACGGCCATAAAGGTCCTCCTTTCATTGAACACACACTATAAAATAGCCTCTCCTGTATTGTGCACATAGGAGAAAGAGAGAGAGATGGGCAGAACGAGAGAGAGAGCAAGAGGAGGGGGAGGGAAGGGGAAGCGTTGGAGGCAGAGGGACTCAAACAAACGGTGGAGAGTGGCAAGTTCGCATTGCCCATACCAACAAGGCCCTATCTCATTAACACACCGCTGAAATAAAAGGGGGCTTTTCTGGCTCACAGCTATAAAAAAAATTATCATAGTGATGATGTTCCTCAGCCGTCAACAGAGCTGCGATAACGTTGTTTGATGATGACTTTCCCATGAATGTTAAGCAGCTGCCGCAGTGGAGGAAAGCAGCTTATCAGAGCCTAATGCCCATCTCTAATTCCTGCCCTTCTTGAACTAGCCATTTTCTAACAGCGTTAACTGTCAAATTTACATCCCGTCTTAATGCCACTAAAGAGTACGAAGGATGAAGAGTAAATGACAGCAGTGTAATGAGCAAGGCATCCCTCTTTCCTTCCTTCCCTCTCTCTCTTTCTCTCTGTCAGTCTCTCTCTATCTTTAGGCATGAGATTTTCTAGAATTTGAGAGTCCTTTTTTCTCTCCACCTGAGCTAAGAGCTCAAAATGATGCCCTTATGCTGCAATAAAAGGAATAATTGTGTTATGAGCAGAAATGAATTATAAATTACGGATTTTATTACGACATAGGAAGGTTCCGTAATAGGAATTAAAAATCACTGTAAGTGATTTCAGATTTTGATACTTAATTAATTTAACAATTTAGTTGGGTAATTTTCCAGTTATATGCACATTCGCAGCACTGAAAGCAGAACATTATGTCATTTGCATCAACATCTAAGGCCATGTTCTTTAACAGAGTCCACTTTTTGCGAACAAAAGAATTCTAATATTGCATTTTTTGCTATATATTTTTAATTACACTGTCCTTTCTAATCAAGATTTCTCTTAACTTTCCATCTTTTAAATTCTTCTCTGAGCTTGTTGCAATGCATCATGTGATTGCCTTCTCTGTCAAGGATACATGTGATTCTCCCTTCGAATTTGGTCAAAACAACGAAGATAGCATAATTAAGATACATTTTGAAGCATCGTTCACATTGGAAATATGTATAAATTTAGAACAGAGCAAAACTCAGAAAGGACCTATTTAAAACTAAAAGGAGTAGATATTATCATACTGGTAAGGAGATAATGGTGCTGTTTAAGAGGGTAAATACTTTACTAATTGCATAATTTCCAGTGTACTGTTCTTATTATTCCATCCGTTAGTATTTTAGAGGTGTGTTCAGGCTTCTCATGGTGAGGCACGGTGTGAACCCAACACTAAGCTAATGCAAATGAGACTCGTTGAAAGTTTTCCAAGGTCTGCATATAATTTAAGATGGCATTTAAGCTTCTTACCCTCGATCTTATCTCTTAAATTAATTCATCAGGTAATATTTCCCATTATTCAAAGGCATTATTTTATGTCAAAGAAAGTAATGGCATGATTACAGAGCCATGCACACAAATTAGCAGTGGAACGTGAACGTTTTCTTTTAGAAAATGATAGTTAGAGCAGCCGGAAATTAATGCAAAGAGAAAAAAAAATCTTTTAAAAGGTATTGAAAGTGAAATTTGACACAATATATCTGGACCAGAAGGCCAATTCAATTTGTGATTCTTTTTCATCTTTAATGATATATATCCTCCTCTGTTCAGATTTTGATTCTCGACTGATGAAGAAAGGGGCTACGATTAACTATTCAAGTTTGGAGGCAAAATTGTGCTGGGAAAAAAAAGCAGAGAATGAGAGTTACCTGCTATCTCCGGCTTCATAATCAGGCATGTAAGTGAAGTTATGAATATAAGGTGTGTTTCATCTGGGCAGCCCCTCACGGGTGGGATGGACGATTCACTCTGATTAAATCTGCGCTCATCTGATTGGAGCGTGTAAGAGATTCTAACTGGGGTACATTTCACACTAATCTATAAGCCAGTGAAGCTGTCCAAAAGGCAAGGAAGTGTGATTAAAATAAAGAAACAGACAACAGATAAATGTGTTGGAAGTCCTGCAATGAAAAAGGGAATAAATTATTCAATTTAAATGTACGATTTTATCTGGGAATGGTCTGGTTGTGCAACTTTGTGCTTAAACTAATTACAGATGAATGGCGGCAAACTCAGCCAGTCTGAAAACCGTGACTTTGGCACAGCATGCATTTGAAATGCATCGCATTCATAAAATGTACTGCACTGATTTCACTTTACTGTACTTTTTTAATAGATACTGCTATATTTTAACTGTGGCGTTAAAGATGTCTGACATGTTACGACAAAAAAATGGGCACATATTAAAGAATTATATCAAATAAAAATAGATAAATGTTTACTTGCTTTTTATGAAAATGTTTTGCTAATTTTCCTATTACGTTAGGCTACAAAAACATTGTTTTTGAATGCTCTTAGAATATGTTTAAAATATGTTTTTTTCTTGGTTATGTAAATGTTAGAGAAACCATTAAGGTTCTTTGTGTAAATAATATTTTGGATTTTGAAAATACATTAGATTTTGAAAGAACAGTCTATTAATGTTACTTTACTTAAAATATTTATTCATAACAGTGAAAGAAGCTTGCAAGAACATTAGCTTTAAAGTTCTGAGAACCTTCTCTATAGGTTATAAGCATATTTAAGCAAGCATATTTTCACAATGTGTAACACTTTGAGGGTGGATTCGATTTTTGACATGTACATTGATTTTCAGAAATTACCTTTGGGCAGTGTGGATTTGACACTGGAACACTGATGAATCTCATCTGCTTAATGTGTTTATGCTGGCTTAGCCCATAAACCTTGTTTCTGTTCAGTGGAGTGTTTCAAATTTACCTCTCTCTCTCTTTCTGACTCCGTCTTTGTCTCTCACCCCATCTCAGTCATCTTTTAAGCATTGTTTGCTCAACTCTCTGATGAATAGTTCAGTTCTTTCTTTATCTTTAGTATAAATACCAAAGCGTGCACACTCCAAGAGTTAGCAAAACATGAATATTAATCACCATGATTCTTTGATTCGAATCTTCTTTCTCAGAGTCAAAAATCACATTGAATACAGCCGTTCTGAACCTGCCTCTAAAGAAGGAAGTAAAGTTCTAGGCCTACATAAGGTTACTCATCGTGTCATACTTATATTGGATGAGATGTGTAGATTGTCTGTGGATAATGTTTTTTTCTCCTTTCTGTTTTTACTATATAGCTACCTGCAAGGTTGTGAATTAATGAAATGTAATGTTTACAAATATGACTTTTTCCTTTTGCCAACCAAACATAAACCTCCCGTAGAGTCTTTAAGTATTATATTGCCAATCAAATTAGTTTGTTTTAGCACTAACCGTCTAATCCTAGTAACACTGCCACCCTCTTCAAACTCCTTATATGAATTAAAATGTCACGCAAGCGAATCATTACAGCTTAATGGTTCAAATACAGCTCACTATTACTGCCATAATAAGTAGTTAGAGGTGACAGGTGAAACTAGAAAATAAAATAAATGAGAATGGCATGATGGAATTATCCAGTGCGGATATGTACCATTAAAATGTATGACGCACCGGGAGATGTCTGCTGCTCCACAATTACACATTAGGAGCGCTGTCATATTTAGGGCAAAATTTAAACAATGTATAACCACTCAGCATTCTCAGAAGATTTGGGCTAGAACGACGGGTGTACAGTAAAGATCCACTAGGCCTAATTACCTCTGACAAACGACAAACAACAGGAAGTTCTTACTGACTTTACTTCAGAATTGCAATGTATTTCCTGCTGAAACAGAATATTGAATAGATGGTCGGGTTTTATTTCAGCAAGCTAACGGTTGGACAGGAAGTGCTTAAGGATACTCTGATGTCATCAGAGAAGAATCCAGAGCAGAAGCAAATTTTCAGATTTTTAATTAAAGATTACCAAGATAAACATTTTTTTTTTTTTTTTTTGTGGATTAGCTTGCATGGATTAACTGTTCNAATTAAAGATTACCAAGATAAACATTTTTTTTATTATTTTTTTTTTTTGTGGATTAGCTTGCATGGATTAACTGTTCACGTCAAGACTAGCAATGTGCGCTAACAAAGTAAATAGTGTAAATTTTGATTTCATGCAGACATTTAGTATGAGAGGTGCAAGGAGTTTGTAATTGTATGTACAGTAATTGTCAGGTCCTTTTGCACTTTGGTTCCATTGAAAAATACATTAACTTCTGCAGTTACAATGTACGTAGCCGCCTGACCTGATGTGATGTTTTAATCAAATCTATGAGCATTAGATGAGCATTAGGCATACCAATGTTTTTCAGCTGAAACCTTATTATTTATAAAACACTATTTCTCTTAAAAGGGTGAATATGTATGATTATGTCTGTTATATATTCATTTAATCATATTCAATCTTACTCTGATAAGTGGATTAATACAGGCTACCAGATGTCCAATTCTTGAATGAATTGTTCTTTTGAGCCGATTCTCAGGGAGTAGCCTTACCGTGATTAACAAATGTTAGGACATATATCTGACAATGAAACCGATTAGAATCAAGCATTCCAAAGAGCTGTGTACTTATATTTAAAAGACAATGGATGTGCATTCTTAACAGAAACATAAGGAGCACCTATAACACTACATTACTTACAGACATATTGGGTATTGTTCTGTAATTCAATACAGCGCTCCATACTATCTTGTAATCTTTCAAAAACACATTCTATATCACATATAAGCTATATTGCTATTTTAAATGTCTGGCTATGTTCAGGTATTGTAAGATCTGTGTTTTCTTCCATCTAACAGTAGCTAAGCCTTGACATTAAAAACAAAACCACTTTGTGCATTCGCTTTCTTGGTAGAATTTAAAAGAGAAAATGTGTTAAAATCATCATTAAAGGCGTCATTCTGGACGATGGACACAATGTGACATTCCGTCTGCGTAAATATGGTTTAATAAATGAATTAACTCCATAAATAATGGCTGTAATGACATTTTAGGGGACAATAAGTCTGAGCATTGTCAGGAAATAGTTGATGTATGAGTTTCATGCCTCAGCAGTTCCTCAAAATGAATCGGCGCAGGAAGATAGCTGGGGCCTTGCAACTAGCCCATTTCCCAGAATTATCTACTTGTTGTCAATTTGCACAGTGGAATTACACATGCAAATTGCACTGCCTGCACAAACACCACTTGGAGATGATAAAAACAAATTAACAAAGGCTATAGAAGAAGGATTTATTTCACTGGCTCACCCAGGTCAAGCAATACATGTATTTGACGATTGTGTGTACCCAATTTTGGTGTAATTATATCTGCAAATTATTCTTTGTAATCTTATTATTTTTTTTCCTTCAACCTTCTTCTTAAACTCATAATTAGCTTCCCTCGCTTCTCTCTCAAAAACAATTCAGCTGGCTGCCCTGTCAGGCTAACAGTGAATAATCTCATCTGGGTGTCATCCTTCTTTTCCTCCTCCCTCGTGCTGTGGCGTTGGCCGTTATTTTTAAAGGCTTGTACACTGTACACATGGAGGCTAAAAGTCAAGGGTCATTAAATACAAGAGCACACCATCGGGGCCAAATGCACAGGAAAACAGGCATATAGCCAGTCCAGAAGTCAAGCTATACATAATCGCCTCTTAACATGGTTTCTCATATTCAGAGCTAAATGAGGAATCCCTGGACCTCCGTGTTGGCTAGTATTAGATATCTCATTTACTTTGTACACACTCAGCTAATCTGCTCTAATGAATTCTGCCACCCCAAGCCAGATCCAGATGACTTAAAATTATTACTCTTTCCTCAGACATGCGCTTGCTCATTTGAGGTTCAACTTGGCTAGCTTGGGAAGAAAAAAAAAAACCCAGCCTGTCACAGTAAGATACTAATAATTAAGGCTTTGAGATGATTAGTTTATCTCACCACACTTACCACCTCTTTTCCCGCTTTAACCAAAACTAATAAGGGCTTCCAAGTTTTAAACAACAAACTCTAAATAAATAATAAATGACAGAAATAATGATCTGGAGCCCAAACCGAACAAAAGTGCCAGTGTATGGTGAAAAAAATGTCTTGTAATAAACAAAAATAAGAATAATCATAATCATTTTGACAGTACTGTCACCACCAAATTACCTTTAAAAGTTCTAGTTGCCTTTGACATTGAGTTGTCACATATATAATTAAACTGGTATTAAATGTGAGGCGGGTGGTATCAGTTATGGATATGGGCTGTGTAGAGTGACGTTTAATATATCTTGCTGACTTAAGCTCTATCATGCCATATATACTTAAAGTTCTTGATGTTGGATGGAATTGATGTTTTTAAGGATATAGTAACCAACAAACAAATCCTATACTTAACCCTATAAAGCCTACTACAGTATCATATCAGATACATAAATATCTTAGGCCTCAAAATGATCAAAACTTTGCTGAAAAAACTGTTACACCCAATCTACTTCATGCCTTCTGACATCTGAATAATAGTTTATAGTGAATTAAAAGGC
>SCHK01082267.1:606-11845 GCA_004124795.1 Poropuntius huangchuchieni
GTAATCAAACACACCTGAACAAGCTAATCAAGGTCTGGACAGTTACTAGGAAGCTACAGGCAGGTGAGTTTTTATTAGGGTTGGAGCTGAACTCTGCAGGGCTGCGGCTGTCCAGGATCTAAGTTCGCCACCCCTGATATATAAGGTTCAAACTCTGGGTCCGGGAAAAATGAAATGCATTTTAAAATTTGCAAAAATAAATAATGAAAGCATGCTGAAAAGATTTCAAAACAGTAATGTGACTTTCTATAAAGAATAAAAAGTGATTGTATTTTAATATACACCCCAATATGAGTTTATGAAAATGTGCTGGTTTGTTCATTCTGCTTTGTTCTGTCAGTACAGTCATCATTGCATTGTAAGGATTATTAGTCTCACAGCCACTAAATTTCATACGTCATCTTTTTGGTGAAGATGAAGAGATCTGCAAGGGTAATTCTGTTTACATTCAGCGCTCGCAACAGTGTCATTACATGCATAAATAAGTCTGCTGTCTGCTGTCTACTTTTTCCAGTATACCTGCCTCTCCAAAACATATTCACCAGAATTGTTAAACAGTTTTCCTCAGAAACACAATCTTTTCATAATCGTTTCATAAATCCTTCATGGCACCTCACGCAGAGACTCCGATCGGCGGGCGAACGAGACGACTGCTGTACAGCGTTAGTCATGGTTATGAAATTTGTTCTCAGGCAGTGAAAACTGGTTACACCAAAGCGAAGAGTTTCTCAAGGCAGTGGGGCAGAAATATAATTTAAAAGTCAATTTGTCTGTTTATATTTCCTTTCCTACGCTTGTTCGTCTCCATTATTTAAGAGGAGCTGGGAAATAGTGTGAGTGTGGCTAATCCACGTCAGAATTTATTAAGGCCTGTCTGTTTCAGCTCACTCAAGGCTACAGTGACACACACTGAGTCTTCAGACCCCTCGGTGCAACTCGAAAAGTGATATTCGCCGAAAATTGGTTTCAGAATCCTGCACACGTGTGAACAGGTTGGGCGTCATTAACTTCCCTTGTTGTCGTTTTTCTATTCTACCTCTTTTTTTATTTCTTTCAGACTCATGTGGTCATTAGATCTGGGTAGACTACTTATAAATTGTAGTCCATTACAGATTACATGATGAAAACTGTTAGTAACAGAATCTGCTGTAATGTATTCTGGCTACTTTTTAGATTAGTTTTAGATTACTTTTTTATCTTGTTTTAAACATACCATAAAATAAAGCAAATCAAAAATAAATATTATATATCAATAATTATACATTTTCAATGCACATTTTTTTAATATGCACAATTGTATTATTTTAAAATATTAAATTAAATATTTATTTAAAAATTCAAATAGTTTATTTTATGTTTTATCTAAATAAAATATTGAAAAAAATATTTTCTTAGTTTTTTGACTGAAAATCTAGGTCTGGGGGGAAGGGTAAAATGTGTTAGAAAAGATGAACGTTAAAAAAAAAATTAATAGTGAAAGCATGCTAAACAGTTTTCAAAACAGTATTCTACCAGTGTCCATCTATCCATGAAATAAATATTTCACCTAAATATTGCCTTATTATTGACACAATATTATTGACACACTGTTTTTGTTAGTTTTTTAATTTATTTTAGGTTTTTTTTTTTTTTTTTTCCATAAAACAATATTTCATGGTTAATAAAAAATAAGAAAAAACAAACAAACAAACAAACAAAAAAAACCCATCAAATATCCTTGTGCACTATATCCTTGTTCTTCTAAAGCCATATGAAAGCATTGTGGATAGAGCATAGTTTAAGGGAATATTTTTAGGAATGAACAGCTATTTTTCCCCATGCTGTTACAATAAATATAGCTTTCATTCTTCAAGAAGAACACAAAAACACCATAAAAGCTGTGGTAAAATACTTAAATAATGGCTTAAATTTTAGGCTGTTCCTCACACAAAGCTAGTGTATGTCTTCTGAAGACTTGAAACAGCACATGGCTCACATGGTGCTTTTAAGTCATTTTTGCTGCTACAATTTGTCAATTGTCCTTTTTGTGTTCCTCAAAAAAACAGCAGTGTACGAGTTTGGAAAGACAAGAGGGAAAGTAAAGAAAGACTGAATTTTAATTTTGGGTGAACTATACCTGTAATAAGGAGAATGTGTTGTTCTAGTGGTTGTGTGTGAGAGAAAACAGGCACGTGAGATCAAGGCGATGACTCAGTCAATAAAGCATAAGTCTCAGACACAAGACCAGCACAGTTTCAATGGGCATTTTTGTGAAGTGCATGCAGTACCATGAAGAGAGCGCTTGGCCGAGTCCGTCTGAGCCTTGATGTAAATGTCAACATAATTACTGCAGAAGCTGAAACAATGACCTGTGTGTGTGAGAGAGAGAGAGAGAGAGAGAGAGAGAGAGCAATGGTCCCAAGGAAACTCGCCATTTACCGCCTCCTTCTGTTTCTTTGATGTCTGCTCTTATCTCTCATCCTCTTGAGTTCACGATAGCTGACCAAGGAGGGAGACATGTATCTTTTTAGACAGCAAGCCAGCCAAAAATATGTGCATTTTGCCTGCAAGGCCTTTCTATATATGCTTTTAAAATAAGATATGATACCTGTTATGTGGTACATGCTGTTATGTATATGCTTGTGCTGTTACATGGAAAAGTATTTCGATGAAAGGGTATAAGAGAATTTGAAGAATATGCTATAGTCAGTCCAACACAGTCTCACGGAAGTTCATGCATGTTTTATGAGGTGGCTAATTCCTACAACCTCACTCGTACGATTTAGTATGATTTGAGTGATGGGTAGGTTTAGGGGTGGGGTTGGGTGTACATCATTCATATAAATTCATGTGAATGGTGCAACTCGTAAAATACGTACGATTTAGTAAAAATTGTATGAATTTGTACGAGTGAGGTCGTACGAATTAGCCACCTCTTAAAATATGTACGAATTGCCGTGAGATCGGTCTGGTCAGTCTCATGCAGTTTATTGATTACTTACATGAGTGTCTTTATTCATTTCATTCTTTCTTTAATCAAATTATTAAAAACAAAACATGTTTCTGTTTTAATTGGAAAATTGTAAAAACATTTCACAGTATTACTGTTTTTACTGTATTTCTGAGCAAATAAATGCGACCTTATTTTTAACTATTCTTAAAACATAAAAAAAAAGTACTGATCCCAAACTTTTGAACCATTGCTTTATATTTTATTTTTGGCATCAGTTTGAAAACCTCTCAGTTAAAAGTGTAAAAATCAATATTGTCATAATTGCAAGTTATATTGAGGACATAGGGGGAAAAACATTTGACAGGATTCCCAATTAAAACAATATTTTGTTTTTAATAATTTGATTAGAGAAAGAATCAAATGAATAACCATCTGGAATATTTCTTAATAAATTACCGGTTTTGTGGCAATAGTTTCACATTAGTAGTGACAAAAAAAAAGACATCATCAGCTAAAAAAGCAAAGTATCCATCTGTATTTCAGTTAATTCCTAAATAATATGACCTCTCTCTTTATAAAAATTGTGGGTTTGTTATTTTATCCAGTATATACATGAAGGGGAAATGACCCGTGTGCATATTTTCATTCTTATACACAGCTTGCTGGGTTTTTATGCCCAGTTATTGTCGTAGAAGATTTTTTCCTGCTGTCATTTACATATCCGCCTTTAGTTCCATCATCCAGCATTTGTACCAAATTCAGAATGGCCTGAGAAAACATGGGCACGCATCAGAGAGAGAAGCCCTGGACCCGGTCAGAGGTATTAGTGACGCATTTGATCATGCATGGCGGACTCTCTCCTCGGGCTGTTCTGGCCTGTCTGACGGCAGCTTGGCAGGAGGCGCTCGCCTTCCTCTCTCCAGCTCCGAAAGTGAGGGCCTAGTGCAAAATCTGGCCAAAAATCACTCGCTTGCACACATAAGGGAATCTTGCCATTTTGTGTCTAACAGGTTTTTCATCTTGTTGCCAAAGCTTTGTGATTAGCAGAATTAGCTGTAGGAATCTGATAATTCAGGTGAGATTTGAAGAGGGATGGATGATGGTTTGATGATCCAGCGAGGGAGAAATTCCACTTTTTGCACAGTTTGTGGAGCCTGGTCTCATGTAATCACACTTTTGACTTGCGGCACAAAGTCTGGTGCACATTGCAGCTTAATCTGAATGAAAACAAAGGCCTGACTAACACGTTAGTAAGACCAAGCACAGTTTGCATTTCTGAAATAATTGTTGAAAAACTCTGTTTTGTTGTACTGTTTAGTTTAATGTTCATCCAGAAGTACCAAGTATCGATTATTTCACAGATTTAACTCTCAGGTGTAACTGCGACCAAGTGCCTCTTAGTAATGACACTTATTTTGGTTTTTCGATACACAAAGCTCTCATTTGGAAGAAATAAATAGCCGGACAGTTTCAGCAAAACATGAGGGTGAATAAATGATGATAGAATTTTTCATTTTTGGGTGAACTATCCCTTGAAATATTGAGAGAGACTTACCTCAAGATGCTTTTTCAGGTTAGAGGTTGAATCTTTTGAAGCGGATAGAAGTTTGGTTGCTGGCAAACACATCTCGCATTGTACTGTTATGTTGCGACCTTTGATGAATTTGTAAGTAAAATATTCTTTGGATTTCCATGAGAAAATGTATTGCGCCCGTGGCTTTCTGTATCCTCCTCCATGTGTGACTTGGGAGCGAGCAGGTTGCTCATCGATAAAACAATGTACGCAAGAGAGCATATGGGAAATATCCTTCATGGGGAAAAAAAAATAAAATTATATATATATATATATATTTGTTAGTTTGTATTTTTTTTTTTTTTTTTTAGTAAATAATAAGAAAATAATATTTCTAATATTGACTCTTTTTACTTCAGATATACATCTTTAATTCAGCGTGTTACTTGCCTATTTTTTATTTTAATTAATTGTCAGACAGACAGATAGACAGATAAATATATAGATTTTTATAGATAGATATGTTTTTAATTAGACAACACATTCCTATTCAAATGTTTGGGTTCAATAAGATATTCATTTATTTATTTATTGTTTCAAGGATGCATTAAATTGATCAAAAATGATAGTAAAGTAATATATGTAGTTGCAAAATATTTCTATTTCAAATTAATCTTGCTCTTTTCAATTTATTTTTTTTTTTTCACAAAAATATTAAGCAAGATCTCTTAAGAACTATTTTCACAAATAAACAGTAATTTAAATTTTAAGATGTATTAAAACTTGTAAATGGTACACAATTACTGGTTTACTTTTTTTCTGTATTTATTTACTATATTTAATGTATTTTTATTATAAATAAATAAATGCAGTTTTTGTGAGCACAAAAGACTTCTTTCAAAAACTCTTACTGACCCCAAACTTCTACACGTATTTTCACTTGAATTTAAATAGAATACATTTCTGTGTTTTAAATATTTGGTAGTTTACATGTATTCCGTTATTGCTCACCTCATGGGCGTTCTGTTGATGTGCACTTCTGGTTAGACTTCTGAGGCAGTTCTGGTTAGATATGCTCATCTGGCATGACGATTATCACGCATGACGTTCTCGCTCGTGGGCGGAGCCTGTCTTATGGTTTGCGGTAGGCCTTGAAGGTTTGTGTCAGAGACTTTGTGGAGCTCAGTGGGCATTTATGGAGAACAAGCACGCAACAACTGTGCATGTTTGGCGGGAGACAAATGAGATGTTTTTATGCTTGCATTTTCTGCTTGTGAGTCTCAGTTGCCCATTCTCAGAGACTTTGAGTGGGAGCGATTCCACGGCTTGTACGCTTCAATCCATCATGGCGGTTTCTGAAGCTCTGTATGGTAATTTGCCTTCCAGGATCTGCATAATGCTCGAGGAGTCCTCGCCCCTTCCCCAGCGCCAACGCCACATCTCCATTTTAAACAGATGTTAATGGGAAATGTGGCCGGCGCTTTTGTTTACTTGTTTAACTTTGAAGTTCTATACACATCCGCATAATGATCGTGACTTATGCTCAAGCCGAATGCTAACGATGAGGCATGAGAACAGGAGGATAATGCAAAACGTTGCGTTCACGAGCACAAAAGGTATCACGGTTATCATCCCGGTTTACACAGTCAAATTCTTTAAAGTGTCAGGAGGTTTAGTGGAGAGAAAACACTGGGCGTCAAGGCGGAAAAACATGAAAGGCGTCGAGGCGAGATGAAAAGGAAGTAGGCAATCATCCTGGAAAGAGACATTTTGGTGTTCGTTTTACTAAAGGCATCTTTTCAAACATCGTTTAAAGAAGATGCCTTTGATGAGATGTTTTTCTTCCTCTTTCTTTCTCTCATTCCTCATTGAAGGGCTTCATTCTTATTTAATTGGCATGCATTTGGAAGAACGCATAAAAATATGTAAGATCAACAGACACAAATATCATATAATGAAGTGTTATTAGTCTTTATGATAAATGTAAACAAATTATAGCACCACCAACTGACTTTTTACAGTGTATTTTTTTTTTTTTTATATGGTGATAGTGTAAATCATTTTATTTAAAATTAGGTTTATTTTTAACTAAAACTAAAAAACATGTTCATAGAAATAAAACCTGAAGAAAAAAAAAATAACAGTGCTTTAGAAAGACTGAAAATGTTAATAAATGAATAAATAAATATGACTCACTGCACATAACGAAATTACTAAAAATGTAACAAAAATAATAAAATAACATTCATTAAAGCACCTTAAAGAAAAAATAAAAAAATAAAATATATTTTTTTTCTTTTCTTTTTGTAGTCTGAACTCGACCTTTGCCTTTATCCAACAGAATGAAGGCTAGTACAGCAAGCTCAGTTCTCCTGAAAAGGATTTATTGAATTGAAAAACCTAAGGGTTAGATAAAAGATCAGGGTAACGTAGAAGAGAGTGTGGGTGCCGTCAATAGCTTGCAGTGAAGTCTGCTGGTGCAGTGCATTGTGGGAGGTGTGCTGTGGGTGGAGTGGCATTTTCCATGTGGTTGAGTGGTTCAGGTCAGAACAGGAAATGACAGTCTGTGTTTCGGAATAGTGCCAACTCACCTTTCCACGCTTCCTTGGTGATTTTGTGTCTTTAAATATATACTAACTTAACTGTCTTACTATGTCTGCAGTATACTGTAGTATGTTGGTGTTTATTCAGTTTTGGGCACTTTTATGTATTTGCTTATATTATTTACTAACAGCAGGTTTCAACAGCTCATGTTATACTAAAACTCATTTACTTTACCTTAATTTATTTGTGCTATTTTCTTTATTATTATTATTATTATTATTATTATTAGATGATATTATGTTATCCTTGTCCTAGTCCCAGACTTTGAATCTGTGTCTGATGGATTTTCAGTCAATGAAAATGCATTATAAGAATATTAATTTTATGTTAAAATAACTGTTTGAATATTTTTGTGAATATATTCTGAAAATAATTTCTATATATTTTTTTAAACATTTCTTTTGCCACTTATAGTTTATTAGTGTTGTTATTATTAATACTACTACTACTACTACTACCAGAAATTAATATTGCCAGTGCTTGAGATGAAATGAGAGAGAGAGAGAGATTTTATTTACGCATTTATTTAATGCACTGAACATATCGATTTCCACCATTAGGACAATAATTAAAGAGTTCCAATCCACAGGAAATGTTACAAATCAGCTTACAATATATTGTCTATATTATCTTAATGAAACGTGAAGATAGTTTAAGTGGCCAAAAACTCTCCGAGGATCACAGTTGAGTCTTGGGGTCAGAAAGCCTTATTATGGGCCATGGTTGGATCTTCCAACAGAACAATGATCCAAAAGGACAATCAAAATAAACACAAAAATGGGTCACTGAGCACAAAACAAAGATGCTGCCATGCCTGTCCCAATTCCCCTGACCCGAACCCTAGAAAACTGAAGAGCAGAGTGTATCATTGTTACAACAATGTTAATCTGAAGTTAAACATGCCTCCTAGGTTTATTTTAAACCTCAATTTAGTGCTGCAGTAGCTCAAGTCTTCTTTCAGGAAATCTGGACTAGACTAAGTCTAAAACTATTTAAAACCGTGACCGAGAAACCAGATTTCTGTTAATCTGGTTTAAAGGGCAATTTTAGTACAGGACTAGACTTATTCTCTTTCCAGGAAACCACCACTTAGCATAATTTAACAATTAGAGCATCATTTTACATGATATAAAATCAGTGATGGGCAGTAGGGTCGCTACAAGTAGTGACGCTACTATTTTAACTACATTTCTCAGTAGCGTGGTGGTAGCGCCGCTGTTTTCTTAATCAAATAGCTTTTCAGTAGCGAAACTCTTTTTTTGGTCAAGTAGCGCGGTAGCGTCAACAAAAGCTAATGTTACATTATCCAAAGCATTCTGAAGCTGAAGCTCAAATTGGAAATATAACAGCTGGAGACAGGATCACTGATCCTGGATCAGTAAAAGTGACGCCACTGCTACTAAACCTCGTAACGGCATTGGCTCCTCAAACTGTCAATCAAACTTCATTATTCCTCCCGCCTCTCTCGTCAAAATGTTTGTACTTGATTTTGGTGAAATGTTAATAATATAATGACACATGCATCGATGCAAATAAACGTAGCCTAAGTTATTTGTTGGCCTCTTGGTAACGCTATACAACGAGATTTAATAATGTATTAACTAACATGAGCATACAATGAACAATACATTTATTACAGTAGACCTAGGCTATTTATTCATCTTTGTTAATGTTAGTTAATGAAAATACAGTCGTTCATTTGTAGTTCATGTTAGGTCACAGTTAGGTCACACTAATGTTAACAAACACAACTATTGATTTTAATACTGCATTAGTAAATGCTGAAATTAATAAATGCTGCAGAAGTAGGCTATTTTTTGTTCTTAGTACATGTTAACTACACTAGTTAACTAACGTTAACTAATGAACCTTATTGTGAAGTGTTACAATTTATATAAATGTATACAATAAAGCCAATACCAACTACCAATAGGAGGTTTCCGGCTTACAGCAAAAATTATTTTGCCTATGTCACAATATGAGGTAAATCCTGTACATGATACTGATTTTTGTTGTCAATTTGGTTTGCAACAGTTGTTGAATTAACAAATAAACTGAAATATTATGCCTGTCTATCTGCTTGACTGACAGTTTTATTAATCACTGAGAGAGCATTGACTTATGATGTTGATTCAATAAAAAGTGATTAAAAAAAATAGCTTAGATGTAGTAGTAAAAACTACTTTTGCCATGTTGCTGTGGCTTAGCTTGCTACATTTCCCAGGGCTGTAGCTTTAGTGTAGTGAAGCTTCATTTATTGAAGAGTAGCTGTTAGCTCACCTCACTATGTTTTCCAAGTAGCTTGCCCAACACTGTATAAAATATACATACAGACACACACACCTTTGTCAGTAGACAAAGTGTACAATGGTGTTATAATATATTTATTTACTAAAAGAGCACATGGTCAAAAGTGCCCATAGACTGAAAAACATCCATGTATGGACAGCATTGAGTAAGCACTATCGCAAGTAGTATTGTGTTCTGAGCAAAGCCTTGTCCTGTCTGAAGAGTTTTGAGCGTTTGCATTCATGCCATGTGATCTGCAGCCGTAAGTGTTCAGTTCCTGGTCTCCGCCTCTAAGCGATGTACTTGTTTTTGGCTGCTGTCCTTGGCGCTAAACGCTCACCTGCGCACAACCCCGAGCAACCGCAATTGGCGTACAGAGACCTCACCTTCACAACATCTGAAGAGGCTCACTGCATGTATTACTGTGTTTTCTCAACCACTGTTGGCATATTCTACACTGCCTGCTGCTAACTTTTTGTCTTCCCTGACAGGAAGTGTCTCACTCCCTTTATCTCTTTCATTCTCTTGCACTTACAAGCTCTTTCTCTTTCCCTCTCCTCCTCCTCCTGTTTCTGGTTTTATCAGTTCTTTGGAAGATGCTGGAGGCTTGTGAAGACAGGCATTAAAATGAGTTATGAGCTCACTCTGCCTCTCTCACCGTCCCTGTCCCCTGAGCAAACCTCAGCTTATGAGGAATCTCAGCTAAAATAAATACACTCTCAGAAACATAAAAAATGAGGTGAGGAATGAGAGATATGGGCTGTGGAAGGGACTTTTAAATAGGCTGGCTTGAGAACGACGACAAGAGGTATTAACGACCCTTTCCCCAAGCTTAGTTTTAGCAAATACATTATACAGCACGCCATCACAATTCGTAATGCCTAAAGTCACACAATTAGTACTCACTAAAAGTCTTACTGCTTGTGAATTGAAGTCAAGGTGACTATAACAAACAGTTTCCATGTTGAATATTGATTTTTTTTTTTTTGCCTTGCAGTTGTGTAACACAGAGGAATAGTTCACTCCAAAGTTGCTTCAAACCTGTTGAATTATTTTCTTTTGTGGAGCACAAAATGAGAATGTTTGAAGGATGTATTCTATCTGTGCAATTACAGTTGCACTCTAAAAAATGCTGGGTAAAATATGGACAGAACCAATTGGGTTGTTTTGACCCACCTTCTGGATAGTAACCCAACCGCTGGGTCAAAACAACCTAATCGCTGGTTTTATCCATACTTTACCCAGCGCTGGGTTGTATTTAACCCAGCAATTTTTAGGTAAGTGTGTTTTCAAGCTTTGAAAAGGCCAAAAAAACCACTAGAATGTGTTATAAAGTAGTTTATATGCAATTTACATGCCCCTTGCAGAACATGCAAAACGTTAATAATTTTAACAAAATAAGAGGGATCATGAAAATTGCATGTTATTGTTTAATACTGTCATGAATATGCTATTTCACATAACAGATGTTTATATATTCTCCACAAGACAAAATAATAACTGAATTTATAAAAATGAGCCCGTTCAAAAATTTGCTGAACTGAAAGAAATTCACACTTCTATTTAGCAATTATGCAATAAATTGATCAAACGTGATCAATTAAAAACAAAAAACAATGCCAATGTTTTTTAACGTTGTTTAACAAATAATTCTGAATTAAAATGTATTATGTTTTATATAAAAAAGATGTATATAGCTGAAAATTCAGCTTTGCATGACAGAAATAAACTACATTTTAAAATATATTAAAATAGAAATTTGTTATTTTAAATTTATTTTTTGCTGTATTTTTGAGAAAAGTAATGATACCTGATACNATTGTTATTTTAAATTTGTCTACTATTTTTCAAGATGACCGTTTTTTTGCTGTATTTTTGAGAAAAGTAATGATACCTGATAC
>SCHK01082431.1:0-13951 GCA_004124795.1 Poropuntius huangchuchieni
AGATCAAAACGATTGCCTATGATATGTGTGTGTGTGTGTGTGTGTGCTAGATTTCCAAATTAGGATAGATATATTTATACATATTTATTTTTATAAGTAGCAAATAAATATATAGGCCTATTTATGTTATATAAAACATGACGAAACTACTGATTTAGAAAATTGGCTGAGAGTTCTGTCATTTTCGAAAGAAAAAAGAAAGCAGTTTTCTTTGCTCCTAGGAACAACACTTGGCTTCATGTTTTTGTAATGTTAGACTTTTAAACACAGATGTTGATCTTGAGCTTTGTAGTCACTTTTTAGGGATCCAACAGAGTGCCTTTGCACCTGTCTTTACAGGGAGCCCACTCATACAAAAAAAACAGCTAAATGTCTTCTGAAATTGAATTAAAATTTCTGCTAGAGCAAAGTGCATGCAACCAAAACTTTTTTCCTCTTTTTTTTTTTTTTTTTTTTTTACAATATGGCAGCCAAAATCAAACCCACCTGAATTTCAATTACCGTCTTTTCAAGAGACCATTATCACAGATGTGCACTTACTTTTTCCATCAGCGATTTGATATTTAGAGGCGTTTGCTAAGGCAAGCATTATCATCCTTCCTAGGGCCAGAATATTACAGAGACTTTTTTTTTACTTGGGCCCCGTAGAAACCGCACAGAATAGCTTAGCAACGTTGCAACATTTTTCTAATTTATTTAGCATGATGCTTGTTAAATAAGACTTCAGATGATCAGATGTCATTTTACAAGATTATACATGAAGAAATCCAGATAAGTCCGAAGAGGATTTCCATTTTATTGCATCTGTAAATGTGTTTTTGATTTTGAATTTGCAACTAGGGCCTTGTGTTGCATTATTAGTAGTTTTACATTATCCAGTCCCACATTCCCTTCATTCATTCATAAATTCAGGCCTTAGGGCTACACAAACAGCATAATACTCCAAGATGTGTTTTTATGCCAACTTCTGTCATCACTAAAATAAGTTACATAGAGTCACTTCTTGTTTTAATCCCTGGTTGTTTACAATTAAAGTTTGATTAAAAATAAATCAGATGATGATATAGTTGTGTATCTCTTTGCATTTCCAGGCCTGAGATAGACAGGGAAAAAAATGTCGTTTCGTTCTCATTATCATTATCTCGCTCCTCCTGTCTCTTTCTGGGAATCAGATCACGCAGAATTAATCCAATTAGTGTCTCTGTTAATTAGCCTGCTATTCCAAGACTGAGATATAAATTAGAGCTTTCAAATTGTTTGGTGAGATTGTTCTGAACACTAATTAAAATGCAGTGTGAATTATATGAATTGGCAGGACATAAAAGATGAGTTATTTCTTGGCCGAACGAAAGAAAGAAGTTGAGAAAGTAGTCAGATGTTACCCACAGCTGCAAGAATGCAAGTACTTCAAGTTGCCTATTGAATCAGAAAGCAGTCTTTTATTTAGATGAGGCTGTTATAGGTTTATTGATATTTCTGTTATATACAGAAAGGCCATGAGGAGTGTAACGGCTGATAAACGGTAATATATCAGGAAAGGATGATGACTCGTACAACATGTAATTATCCAAGTCAATTTGTTCTGCGGTAGCTTTTGGATATTGCTACATTTTGTAAAAGAATTTTATGCATTTGATGGGTTGAAAGACGTTAGCAAACACAGTGGCTCGCTACATGAGGTGTATTGCATGGACTAGTCACACCTGTATGTATTAGTTTATATGTACCTGTATATATTAGTGAGTTTATTTGATGCGAATTCACATTTAACTTAAGGCAAATCTTAAGCTTGTGGAGCACCAATGAGAGTGAAAGTATTGCAGCGTAATTGCATCTCTCAGGGAACTGTTTGAAAATACACATATGTAGTGCTTACGTCTCACACTGCCTTGATGTTGGAGTGTCAATGAAAAATTCAGAAGGGCTTCAGGGCATATAATGTCATCTTATGATCCATAGCGATGCCCTTAAATGCTCTGAAATGTATTTCAGCAGAAATTCTCAACAATCAGTGAAAGGTAATGAATCCATCAGAGTGTAATTCATTCATTTGCTCTGAGAGTGAGTAAAAAAAGCAGCATAAAAGTCTCTTTCGTAGCTCTTAAATGTCATTGACACTTATGCATATTCAGAGGCGAATATGCATTTTTTCCAGTTAATACATTAAGATTTAATTAAGTTAATATTTCATTCTGTTCCTCACTTTAATTAAACACTACCCTTCAAACGTTTGGTGTTGGTATGTTTTAATGTTTTTGAAATAAGTCTTACCAAGGCTGCAATTTAAAATATGTTTTATTTTAATATATTTAAAATCTTAAATCCTGTTATGGCAAAGCTGATTTGGCGCTAAAGAAACATTTATTTTTATCAATGTTTAAAACAGTTGTGCTGCTGTATATTTTTCAGGATTCTTAAAAATAGAAAATAGAAAGTTTAAAGGAACAGCATTCAAAAATTCAAAAGAATAGCATTTATTTGAAATTAAAATATTTTGTAAGATAAAGTCTTTACTGTCGCTTTTGATCAATTGAATGCATCCTTGCCGAATAAAAATATTCTTTTCTTACTTTAAAAAAAAGTACTAACCTGAAACTGAGCTTGACAGCAGTAGGTCACAGAGTATGCTTGCATTGTACAGTCTGCAAAAAAACAATATATATATATCCAGACTCTCTTCTATGCAGCACAAACTAAGATATTTTTAAGAATTTCCCAACTGTTTTTGTCTGCATAATGAATATTATAACAATAAGGGTGAGAAAATGATGGCAGAATTTTAATTTTGGGGGGAACTATCCATGTAAGTCTCATTAATTATCTTGTCATATCTCCTCTGATGTTTTTTTCTCAGTCTGTGAAGCAGAGTTGATAGGTTTCCTCTCTGTGTTGCTGCAAATTTGTTGCGTTCGAGAGAGCAAGACACGAGAAGACACAACAAAACTGTCAGCTATCACCTTCCCTCAACACATCTCTCGGTGTGACGCGATGAAAGCTGTTGCATCTCGCAGCTCGTGAGCCACATCGTTTGAGGTGACCGGTCGTCAGTTATGTATACGGTCCTTAAGGACGAACGAAGTATTGAAGCGAGGGAGACGTTGAGTGACTTTTAAGGGAGAGCGATCCAACGTTCACCCTGGCAGGGTGGATGTAGTGTCACTGTCACAATTGAAGACACCGGCAGAGCCAATTGTTTAGTGTGTGACACGGAGAGATTAAATGGTTCAATGAAGATTTGTGGACTGTCAGTTGGACAGACGTGGACGGCGTGTGGGAAATACCGTAGGCCGATAGCTTAGGATGAGAACCGCGTCTTGATCTTTTCACAAAGGAACCTGGATGACTAATTAATTAGGAGATAAGAAAGCGGAGGAAATTCGTCTTAGCTTTGCGCAGGTGTTTTAAATCTATTTCAGAGAAGATGGTGACCTGCGTTGCTGTGGGGGGCTTATGTCAGAGCGGGCTGAATCTGGAGGAGAGATTGAGTATTCCAGGTGAAGTGTCTTTGTGCTGATATCCAACCCCTGCTGGGACAAAAACCGACAGCTGGTTCAGGCTCACCGTGCCAGCACTTAACAAATCAGAATAGAGGAGTCTGGCCAAAGGAGAAATCAATGGGGAGGTGGAAAGGGGTAATCCAGCATCCATCTAAGAATCATATTAGCACTGAGACTCTACGCCTGGGTGGAAAAAAAACAAGTGGCTGACTATCGTCTGAGCTGCCAGACTAAAAGCATAGACGCCGAACCCTGAGGAGATACAGTGAAAGCCAGGATAACCCTCAGGATGTGTTTAATTGGCTTCTGACATGGGGGAAAAAAACAGCATCAGATTGTAGAATCAATTCATCATTTTGGACTTGGACAACCGTGTTTTCTGAATGCAAAAAATATTCACAGCTGAAAAACCAGTTGCTTTTTCGTTGCTGGAAAATTGATGTCAATTAGCAGAGCTCCGAGGAGATTTCTGCACCGTAGCGGCAGGCCAAGAACTTTGGAATGACCTACTTGTCCCCTCATTAATTGGGTAAGAGGAGTAACCTTTCCTTAAAAGAGGAGAAGCATGACTTCTTCTGTCCCAATGGAAAGTGATCTGACCTTAATCTGTCAGATGGAAAAGAGAGCTCCCACATTCTCTCGTGGTCTCAATGTTCCTGTTCCAGTGACCTAGGTGAAGGGTTGAAACTGGTCAGGGCATATCAGGCTGTTTTCAGTGTTCGATTACTTGGTCCTTACTATTTTATTTTATTTTATTTTATTATTTTATTTTTTATTTTATTTTATTATTTTATTATTTTATTGCATTGCATTAGAATTTATTTATCTGTACATTTAGGTCTGTACATTCAGTGACTCTTTCTGCAGGTTACACCAGTAGGTGGCAACAAGTGACTGTCTTTATGAGTGAATCATTTAGTCATTCAGGCGACCCAATCGCTTCCTTTAAAAGCATCAATTCATTCAGTAAAGCAACGATTGACTGTCACTGAGTGAGTCATTGAATAATTCCCTGAACCAGTTTAAAAAAGTAGTATTTTAGTTTAAAAAAATACTGTTTTTCATTAATGGAGAAAAAGAAAAACATTGGGAAACTGGCAATATTGGTGTATAAAATATAAGATACTCAATATTAACTATTTTTTGTGTTACTTTGTGAAAAAAAAAAAGTACAAATGTGGACTGCTAGAGGTTTTGTTGTGGACCCAAGTCCGTTTGACAGCGTTTGATTTGCTAGGTTTTCCGTACTCTGCTGTCCACCAGTGACCCACACCAGTCATACAAGCCAAACTCTGTCAGATTTGTGTCTCTCAGAATATCATCAGGATGTCATACCGTCTATCGACAGGAAAAATAAGCGTGACTGAGCTCAGTTGGGAGTCGACAAACTTTTAGCGCAGAAGATTAGAGACAACATTATTCTTGACACCACGATCAGACCCTCAAGCCCGAGGGCAAATCTGATGTGCCGTCTTTGAACCTACGGCATAAAATGCTTTTGTTATAACTCAAAAATTGCTTCAAAACGCAAGCTCATTTTTTACTATGCATTTGATTGGCATGAGGTCAGTGTGTACATGAGATAGCGTTGCAATGGCAACCGTCCTCCTTTTGAACCAATCCCAAGAGGTTTTTCTCCTCTCCTCCCACTTTTGACTATCTAGGCTGGAAAGAATCTCAGTGCGAGCAGTGCTGATGATAAAATTATAGTGGTTAGTTAAATTTCGTACCTTCTTGTGACTAAGAGTATTCAGGTTGCCATAGCAAAGCCTGTTTAATTTGACTCTGGAAAAGCAGGTCCCAAAATTGGAGTGATTAGCTTCAGGCGCCCCATAAATGCACTTCAGAAATTATAATAACATATCGCTGTGTACATTTGTCCTTGCAGGAAGCTGAAAAACGGTGATTAAAATGACAGTTTTCCGTAGATAGTTTGTACAGATTGTTAAAGAGAAACACAGTTGTTTTTACCGCTCCTAAGAGTCCCATCCAGACATATAGCTGTTTACTGCAACCCTCTACATGTCACAGATTATTATTCATATACTGTGTGGGAGACTTAATTTGATGCGCAAAGCATTAACCATTAGGAGGCAATTTACATACACCACTATGACATGGACTCTGATACGTCTGCCACCACCGGTAATGAAACCATTCATCAGTTTAGCACTGCATGTTTGCAGAACATGTGTGCTCATATTTCTCTGTCTTAGACCAACACAGATGGCAGATGAGTATCAAATGATAGCTCAACAACATCACGAGAAGAGGGATTTATGTGCTGAAAAAGTTTGCATTGCATTTGTGTTTTGCTAATTCAGATTTACATTGCAAATGTGTACTTTTCCTCAACTGCTAGACAGAGATGAGTCAATGTTTAGTCAACAGAGGAATAATTTAATTCTGTCCTGGTGTGTGACATGATGCACTCCATCTAAAACAGCATTTTGCAAATTCAGTTTTGTTTTTTTAAAGTTTAAATGATTAGGCATGCTATTTTTATTTATTAAGAGCCTCATGTTAACTGAGAGACTGCTTGAAAAATTTTTGCTTTTAAAAAGTCATTTGCCACACTGTAGGACCTTTTAAAATGACCCGGTGAAGAAAAAATATGATTTAAAATTGTGAAAAAAATGCAGTAAAATACGTATTACATATTGATGTGAATTACTAACCTAAAATGACTTTTTATTAAAAGACATTATACATCAACTACAGAGTTTATGTTGAGGTTAAGTTAATGGTGCTATATACATACTTGTAGTTTATCAAACATCTGACATGTGTAAATGTAAACTTTCTTGTTTATTCTTATTTTCTTTCACAGGCACCCACGGACCAAGAAGGTGGGCCTCTACTTATCCAGAATGCGGGGAAAGGAATCAGTCTCCAGTGGATATCCCAGATCTAGACACCCAGGTCTCCCAGGAGTGTCAGGAGCTCACCTTAGATGGCTTTGAAACCAAGTCGTCAAACAGGACCACCATGAAGAACACAGGCAAAACAGGTTTGCCAAAGAATGAAACTGCTCTTGTTTCAGAACTTTGACCATAACTGCACTCTTAGCTTAAGGCCACTTAAATGTTTAAAATATTTCCAAATAATTGCAATATAAGAAGAGTTTGCAGGCCTCCCATCAGGACAGAATAATTGAATAATTTGACTGAAATCTATACTGTAATCATCAACATCAAAAAAGCTTTAATTATTGTAATAGAAACATTTTCTGTTCCATTTCCAAACCTTGTAGGAAAATCATTCCTTTTGCCTTCAAACCCATAACTAGCCAAGAATGATGTTGCAACAGCATACTTTGTGCATTTCAAATGTTGCTTTATGGTGCTTTTAATTAGGAGTGATTTTGAGAATTGCACACTGTAGAGTGCTATATTTACTCCTGAGAAGGTTTTTGGAAAGCTTGCCAGGACCATAAACACGCTGTGGCATAATTACCATAGGAGCTTTTTCTACTGTTTACAGAGCACAGCGTTAGATCCTTTAAAACCCCAGCATCACGAGCATCTCCTGAGTACCACGAGTCTTTAGCCTAGTGTGTGTATTCACCAAAATATCCCATCTCTCCACAAACATTCCTCATATCCGCCTAAATCAGTTTGTTTGTTCTCACCCCAGCGCTTTAGTTTACTTAAGAATTAAACCGAGATCTCCACACGAGAGCTTTGCTGATGCGAGATGTTCTTGAGTGGTTCCTTGTAGTTCATCCTAGTTTGTTTTTTTACACTCAACAAAGGACATGAATGGGCCTTGACCAATTTTTAGAGAGTATGTGGTACAGCTCAGATTTTTTTCTCCAGTTTAATATTGTATGATGTGACTAAGTATTTTATGAAATGAAAACCAATTAAAGTGGCCATTATACATAGACAGTTATATTCGTTAGGTCATTCTAAGTTGAACATTCTATAAATGCAGTGAAAAATTGTTCATTTTCTGATTTATTAACACAAGGTCAGTAATGATAGAGATGATGCACATATTTAACTTCACTTGCAGGCAAATGGATTAAAATGTCCAGAATGTTTTAAAACAGCATTGAATTTAACCAAGTTCATTAATTGGCCATGGAAAAACAAGTTGTATGAAGCAGTTATCCTGTTTCTGCAGAGTCTACCCAGCAGAAGAAATGGAAGACATTTCAATTTGTTTACCAATCCAGGCTTTAAAGAGTCAAGAGGTCAACTCTTAATGCGGTATAATGTGACGGTCTGTGTCAGGAGAGCCCATGGAGCTCATTTTGATGTGTCCGCTCTGGCCTGCAGAGTGCATACTTAGTTTCTTCTGCATCATTATTTGTTTTAAAGGTCCTTTGTCAACATAAATAAAGACAAAATTCCCCTGGAGCATTTTACGGTCTGAAGAAGAGTGGGATATTAAAATGTATATATATCTGCCTGCATTATGTGTTGTTGAATTAAACAGCTTAAAAAGTACATATACTTGGGAGTCTTAGTTTTACATCCTACAGCTCATTATATTTTTTTTAAAAGTGATTTTAAAACTCGCTCATCTGCTTTTCTTTTTTCATTCCAGTGTCTATTGTTCTGAAGAATGATTACTTTGTGAGAGGGGCCGGCCTTCCTGGACGCTTCAAAGCAGAGAAGGTAGAGTTTCACTGGGGCAGCACCAATGGATCAGCTGGTTCTGAGCACAGTATCAATGGCAGGAAGTTTCCAGTAGAGGTGAGTGTGTCACATTATGTCCGTAATGTTAAAGGGATAGTTCACCCAAAAATGGGTTTCAAACCCTTATGACCTTTGTTCATCTTCAGAATACAAATTAATATTTTTGATGAAATCCGGAAATCTGATAGTTCCCTTGCTGTCTATGCAGGGTCAGAAAACTAAATCAGATTGCATCAAAAATATCTTAATTTGTGTTTCGAAGATGAACGACATGAGGGTAAATACTTAAAGGGATAGTTCACCCCAAAATGAAAATTTGATGTTTATCAGCTTACCCCAAGGGCATCCAAGATGTAGGTGACTTTTTTTCTTCATTAGATCCAATTTGGAGATTTTTAAGTCAAACCGTTATAGTCTGTCAGTCATATAATGCTAGATATAGGGAACTTTCTATATGAGAGAAAAAAAACAAAACATGCACAGAGAAATAAACGTCTGTGCGTGACGTCTGTACATGCTCTGGAAGCGATTTCTCGCGCGAATGCATCACTCATTGTTTACACGTATACCCGCGAGAGATCGCTTCCGGCGCTTTCTGGCGCATGCGCAAACTACGCCAGAGCACTGGATGTGTGCGCGCCCTCGGAGCTCACAGCTCAGAGCATTTTCTCACACAAACCGCTCGTTTCGTGTCTTAGGACATCAATGTGTCGTTACGAGGGGCATTGTTTTTTGTTTTGTTTTTTTTCTCTCTTATAGAGACAGTTCCCTATACCTAGCATTATATGACTGACAGACTATAATGGTTTGACATTAGATCATTGGATCTAATGAAGAAAAAAAGTCACCTACATCTTGGANGTTTTGTTTTTTTTCTCTCTTATAGAGACAGTTCCCTATACCTAGCATTATATGACTGACAGACTATAATGGTTTGACATTAGATCATTGGATCTAATGAAGAAAAAAAGTCACCTACATCTTGGATGCCCTTGGGGTAAGCTGATAAACATCAAATTTTCATTTTGGGAACTATCCCTTTAATCACAAAATTTTCATTTTTGAGTGATCTATGCCTTACCTCAACTACACTCAAAGAAACAACATCAGTTCCACTTCCATTTATATATGCTAGTTTAAGCGCCTTTCGGTATGTTAGTGCCATCAGTACAGCTCTGGAAACCTCAAAGTCTTAAATCTCTCGTCGACAAAGAAAAAACTTTGTGCTTGATGCCAAAAGGCCTAAAGGAATCCATTGTTTCTTTACAAAATCCACTTCACAACAGTCCTCGTGAATAGTCCTTAAACCACCCACTTTCACAGTTAAAAAAATCTCATTAGGAATGGATTTTAGGCGAGGAGGATAACGTTACTAAATGAGTTTCTTCAATAAAGTTCAAGGATTCCACCTTGACTTTAGCAGGTTGAAAGTGGTGTACTAATCTGCACTAATTGAAGAACCTCTCAATGAAACTGGGATCGATACGTTTTATCGACTTGATGGTACGGCCGCTACATTTCACTGAAGAGCAAGGATATTTGGCTTCCTTAATTCTCACCTCAAGGTGATGTCTTTAAAAAAATGATTTTAGTTCTGATCTTCTTCATCAGTTCATCTTGGTGTGTAAATGGGCAGATTTGTTTCTATTCAGTATTATTTCAATTATTGCAATGATTATTTTAGATATTTTTATTATTATGTTATGACATAATAAATGTTTATGTATGCTGTGTGTGTCTATATATTGTATTTATTTATTATTTATTACTTTTTATTAGCAGTAGTAGTATTTTATAAATGAATTTTGTGGATATGAGAAATGAAGTAATGAGCCCCAGTGCTCATCTCAGTCAACAATGACGAAAAGCCTTAATTTTTAACTAAGTATAATTGCTTTCCATGCCTAACAGGGTGCTTCTACTTGTTTTCAACAACCTTCCAGTTCAAAAAGTGTCTCTTTTGCCTTACAGATATTATTTTGAGCAAAGTTAGTATTAGCGCTGGCTTGTAAACCTTCTCCATTTGCCCTTGAAAACACAGGGTGCACATTCTGTGTGAGACAAAGTTAAGCGCAGGAAGCAGTGTACACTGCAATCGATTTTCGTTTTGAGATTTCTGAGAGAATGGTGCAAAGCCAGAGAATTCATGATGGACGCACCACTGCATTCAAGTTAAATATCATTATGTAATCGCACATTATATGCTAGATCTTGTGAAGTCAAGTGTATGCTGGCCTTTTTTTGTTTGCGCACATGGTTTCTGTCCTATTTTGATTCATTAACTAAACGTGTTTATGCTGTGCCTTACTTTCAGTCACCATAAACTCTGTATTGGCTCTTGGAGGAAGCTAATTGGCTAATGAGGTTTAGTGATAAATGAGTAATATATTTCCCCCTGTGAAGACACAATAAATGGACACCATTAAAGTCTGTGATTTAAAAGAGGCCTGAAGGAGACTGATTGGTTTTCATTAAAGACTTTAACTTTGTTCTTTCTTCTCTTTATTAGCGGTTTAATTCATTGTCCACCCCTTCTGACATTGTCTGGTCTTAATTACTTTGTTTGGAGGTTAGTTTTCAGTTGCCTAGCTTTTGCCTGAAATGCCCTGGGTTCCTTTGACTTGTCTTTTGCCTTGCCAAGGGCGTACCAGTCTCCTTTAAAAGAAATAGCTTTTTATTTAATTCCATTTCATTTCAGTGTTCAAACAAGGTCAGAATATACTCAGAGTAGATATGAATCCTAAATTCTAGAGCCAAACTCTACTGGCATTTGTCCATGATCTAGCAGTATTTCTTTTCTATCAGTGCAGTGTCTACAGAACAACAATTTAGGGGATGGGAAAGCGAAATCATTTGTATTCATCAGTCTAAGTTTGTTGGAAATTAGCTGGCACAGAGGTCAGACGACCTGGGCTGGATCCACCTCTCTGGCAGCACTTTCTCATTAGACGAATCGACTTCGCTCCATAAATCCCATTTTACACAGAAATACAATTGATGTGTATCCGCACGCCGTTGGATTGCCGCTAAGCATTATCTAGCGATTTAAAACCCAAATGCACTGAAGCCAGAGACTGAGAAGAGATGCATCCAATTATCTCTCTGCGACTTATGTTGACCTCTGGCTCAAATCTGGCACAGTAAATTAAACTACAACAGCAATAATCTTAATTTTATTTTTTGGCCTTTTTGCCACTATTTTACTGTTTCTTGCCAAGGCAAGCATCAGCATTAGTGTTTAAATTAACTCTTAACCCAAAGTATTAAACTTCGGCACATAATGTTTGCATTGCAGATGTTAACCCTGTAAAGCCTGACGTTAAATGATATTTTTTTTGTTTTCTTTTGGAATAGTTGGAGCAATTTATTGAAACTTTTTAGATAAAGTGTGCACATGTTTTATGTTTTGTATCACATTTGATGCATCATGTGGAACTCAATCTCAAGGAGGAAACAAACAATTCAGTTTTATTCAGAGGCCCAAAGTGAGAAAAAATATGCAATTTGGTAACAACAACAGACTACTTAAATCAATGTGAGAACAGATTACTTACATAAAATGCATATAAATAACAGTTGTCGCTCTGTATCTCCCCAAAATATCTTAAGATGATGTTTAAATGCTTATTTTTATGATCAAAGATTTTTCAAAGTAACATTAAGTTGTTTCAGTCCACTAAATGTTCTTATTATGTTTACTTTATAATCATTAAAGGTTTCACAACAAATATACTGAAAGTGGACATTTTTAGAAGTATATTAAAAGGCTTTTTACTTGCTAAAAAATTATGAATTATCAATCAGAGGGCAGATTGCATTCAAAAGATTTTGTGCAACAGGTTTTTCAGCATGTTGATTATTCAGAGGCTTTAGATTCATATATGAGATATGATACAGTAAGCTTCATAAGGTTAAATCAAATCTTAAATTGGGCAGTTTTTTGAGAAAGAATGTCTGAAAGATCAGACTTTGTCTGGCTGATGATAAAACGAGTGAACAAATCCATTTACCTGTTATAAATTCTTATCTAGGGACCAGAGTGTTAGTATGAAACTACATAAAAAGCGCAAAAAAAAATGCCTTAGTAACTACATAACAAATTCATAGTATCGTTTACAGGCCAATACTTTTTTTTACCTTAGCTTCTAAAAGGTTGAAGTTGATTCGACACAAAGCCTCAGTTTTTTTTTCTTATCCCGAGTGTAAGATTATATGGTTAGCCGCATTTTATTCTTTGTATTTAGCATTATTTTCTCATCTCCTGTCCTCAACCTTATCAAAACAAGCTGGCGCCCCGTCAGTTGAGAAGCACCGGTCTAACAAAATGAGAGCTTGCTATTTTTCTTACATGCACCATTAAATGACCAGGGAAATGTGCTAAAGCGAAGTCTACAATCTAAAATGAAGAGAGAAAAACATCGGCGGGCAAATAACGTCGGCGCACCAAAGGCTGCCAGAGAATAAGCTGAATTGGAACGTGATTGTCATAGCGAGGCTTAATCTTATTCCCTGCATTTCAACGATCTCTTTCACGATTGCTCAGCTGCTGTGAGCTTTGACATGCCATTCATCCCGCTTTCCTTTCTCTCCCTCTCTCTCTTTGTAAGATCGTCCCTGTTTTTTCTGTAATAGTAGATTTAGCATTTATTTGACACATGGCACTTTGTGCGTTTGTTCAGAGACAATGTTTAAGGCAACAAAGACATGTTGTTTATTGCGCCGCGCCGAGGGGATTTGCTTCTGAGGTTCGCTTTCTTCCTAAATCCGTCCTCAGAGAGAAAGCGTATAATCCTTAGTTGTCTCAGATGTCAAAATGTGGAGTGATGAGAGAAGTAGGATATGACAGATATGCCGTTATTGTGCGTGTGAAGACGATGAGAGGAATATCAATTCGTGAGGATTTGACAGCGCTACTGTACCAATTTCGATACCACAATGCATTGTGTTTACCAAACAGGAAAGTCAAAGCAGAACGTTAGTTATAAAACCATGTTCTCATCTCTTTGCCTCATAGATGCAGATTTATTTCTACAATTCGGATGATTTTGACAGTCTGAGCACTGCGATAAAGGAGAGACGAATCATCGCCGCCATGGCTGTCTTCTTTCAGGTGAAGATTTTCTTTGATTTTTTGGGATTTTTGGATGTTTACCAGCCTGTGAAATAGGGCTTTATAAACCAGAGACTAAAAACATCAGATAGATTTGGTTTGGGCCCATGTAGCCTCAAGGCTTATTTTCACCAATAGCAACAGGTAGAAGAAAGCGCAGACGTCTTCTGCTGCCCTCTAGCCATCTTTCCCTCAAAGTATTATAGAGTAAACTTGCTTCTAACTTCAGTTTCAAAGAATAATGAAAGTCCATGGGGCAAGGCACTGCAATAGGATGAAAGTTAAAGTACGACTAAACTGCTTCAGAAGTGTAGCTGCACGACTTTGTGACTAGCATGATGCAGTGGGCTTCTAACCTTGTTTGTTCAAAGGTTCTTGCAATCGTTTAATAAACAATGATATGGCGTAACCAAAATTTGGCAGAGTAGCATGGCCTGTTCTGGTAGATGTAGTTAGCCATGTATTCTGATGAAACAAATTATTTTAATAAAATTGTTATATAACGCTAATAGTTCAGTATTTTAGGGGCCTTATTGTGATTTATGGATTAATGTCTGATTATACAGGCCCAGATGGAAAACCAAAATAAAGTCTGCAGATATTTGTGGAAAATCCGCAGACTTTATTTTTGTTTTCCATCTGGGGCTGCATAATCACACATTTATTCTCTAGAAAAGTAAAAAATGTTTTAGACAACT
>SCHK01082572.1:0-11671 GCA_004124795.1 Poropuntius huangchuchieni
GCCGGAGGCTAAATCGCAGAAACGTCATCTGTACAGAACATCGTTGTTTACGGGAACATGGTTAGTCTACATTACCCAAAAGGAGGAAGAGGAGGAGGGCTCTTGTGACTCGTGCTCTTAGCTGCACACGAGTCCAGCACTTTCCGTCTTTGACTACACGTAAAAAAACAGCGTATACCACAGGAACGGTATAACGGAAAATTGTAGTGGTTTTGAAACCGTGACTTTTCCAAACCGTGGTATGCCTTGAAACCGGTTATCGTCCCATGCCTATTTACAACACACAGCATGATTTTTAATTATATGTTCCACCTATTCACAATTTCCACCTATGCAAACACGTTTCATACAATTTGAAGTGTGAACATTTTGGGGAAATTAAATTTCAGTGGAGAGACAAAAATTCTCAGTGTTTATTACAAATATCTTCACTGCGTTTTGAATATGGATGAAAGTTTTATGTATCTGGAACAATATGAGGGTAAGCAGATGATGACAGAATTTTCACTTTTGGGTGAGCTGTCCCTTTAAGATTCATTGTACTTAACATTTCTAGAAACTAAAAAGATATTCATTCTTATTTATTTATTTGATGTGCAGCAAATTTGTAAAGCACTTTATATTAATCTAAGAAACTGCCTGTCTTTCTGACCATTTTGGTTGCACATTTTTTAGGTGTCCTTTTTGTGTAATTATACCTTTAAATACTGAGTAAATTAACTTTCTATAGAACAATGTATTTACAATAGAGTTTGGTTCAGGATTAAGGTTTGATTTTAGGGTTAGTTACATGTAATTATGCATAATTTACTGTTGTTATTATAGCAAGTATATGTAACATGTAACGAGGACACGGTAAAATAAGGTTTACCTCATTTTTCTTTTGCCTATAGTAATTTTGCAACATCAAAGATACCTGTTTTATTCATCTGGAAGCTGCATTCAAATCAACACGCCACAAAAACCTGAAGGCCAAAAATTTGAATGGAATTACATCTCTGTCAGTACACACACAATCTGTCCTTTGTGTATCTTTCCATTCATTTTAATTACCATCTCAATACCTCTGTTTTCCCAGATCAGCATCTTGGACTCCAAGAGAGGAATGAACATTGGAATTTATCTCAAACAGTTCAAGAAGTAAGTTTCTCAGTGTCATCGTGTGTAAAAACCTTTGTGTGCATGTGCTCCAGCACAGAAATAGGATCTGGTGGTCAAGGGAAATCCGATGCTCTTGTGTAAAGATCAATGGCTTTCAGGGTCTGATTGATACTTGGAAGTTCACATGAGGATGCCGTATACATTCACTGTGACAAGTACTAGGTACAGATAAACAAAGATACAAGGTATGTTGTCGTGCTCAGTAGACAATTTGAACAGAAAAAAGCATAAAATAAAAGTTTAAGTCAGACCTGTTGCAATGTAACATGGGCAAGCGAGGGTGGATGTGTCCTGTGTAAACAGGATTTTTGTTTATTTTTGAACAGGTATTTCAACATCCTCCAAGGCAGCATGAGACAATGCTTTCTGTGATCAGTTATATCATATTTATGTTAGTCTTCAATGTTTATTGTGTGTATTCTGTGTATGTGATGGTCATGTATAGTAGAGCTGATCAAACACTGAGTCACATTCACTTTGCTGAGTCACTCATGCAGAAGACAATGCTACAGTTAGTCCCAGACTTTCAAAACGCAAATTACAAATGCACTGAAAAAAAAAAATAGCAATGCACTTATGTTTGTGCAACATTTTCACACCTTTTTGACTTTATTCGTATTTGAATGAGTCATTGTTTAGACTAGAGACATGATCATTTAGTGTTTTAATAAGAGAAATAATCACTAAAACCTGTAACAAAACGGCTAAAATGCACTCAATGTAGATTTCTGGGGGACAGTATACAGCATGTGGACACTTTTGGCAATCAATAAATCAATAGTTAAATGGTTAAAATTAATTGTGTTTGCATGTATGTCTGTGTGTATTTCAAAATCTGTACCCCTTTATTTTAAGGTGTCTTTCAAGGGATAGTTCACCCAAAAGTGAAAATCCTGTCATCAGTTATTCACCCTCATGTCATTCCAAGCCTCATACCGCTGAAGATGTTGGTAACCATACGGCTGACGGTAGCCATTGACATTCATAGTTTGGAAAATGGCTACTGTCAACTGTTTTGTTACCAACATTATTCACAATATCTTCTTTTGTGCTTAACAGAAGAAAGAACAAAACATACAGGTTAGGAACAACTCGAGGATGAGTAAATGATGACAGAATTGTTTTAGCCCTTTAAAAGGATATGTAGAGTAAAATACAGTGACCATAAGATATCACTAAATATCATCTCAACACAACAGTGGTTATGAACTTGTTAATCTTTGTATCTGAACATCATCATTTGTGAGAATTATTTTCTCTCAACAATTTTGAGGTTACATTATCATTATCATTATATACCTTCCTTAAAAATACAGACTTGTATATAGTTCATAGAGTTAGTGTAATTGTTATTGTGTAGTGTTATATACTGTAGTATACCCCTAACCTTACCTTATGCTTCATTTAATATACCGTAATTAAAAGCTCCTAATATGAAGTGGAATCCAAAATACCTGCATTATATAAGTATACGCATAATAACACACATCCTGTTTTTTTTCCCCATTTTTCTTTGGATCATACACTGAGTCAAAAATTGATTGACTGGTTTATACTTCTGTTTTTCTCTCTCAGGTCCAATCATGCAATAGTAGAAGACATTCGTCTGGGCAACAGTAAGCAATATGGAGCTGAACTGCTGAAAGAACTTCTCAAACTTCTACCTGAAGCAGAGGAGGTGAGAATTCTAGTCCCATTTTTTGTGTGTATGGCACCTGCTATTAACATCTGCCTCATCACTAATGGACATCAATGTATAGAGGAGTAAATGAAATACAATGTGTATTATAAACAAAATAATTAAATCCCTCAAACCATCGCTGGCATTTGTTGTGTATTTGCTGCATTAATGCATAATGTGTCCCAAACAACATTAAAAGACACTCACGTAACAAATGATGCAGAAGATTAATTTTCCAATGCTATTAAATTATTTGTGCTTTAATAAACATTAGGTGTTAGATGACTCTATATTTAAAAAATTGCATCTACAATAAATCCAATCAACTGATAAATTAAAAATGGTACAAATACATTGGGCATCCCTAGTACATATGCTTTCTCTTTGGATTTAAATCACATATATGCTTTAGGTGAAGAGACTGAAGGAATTCAAAGGAGACCCTAATAAGCTGACACTGGTTGATTCCTTCATGTTCCTGCTGATTCAAGTGCCACGGTAAGAGACACACAAGATCTCTATTATCAATGAAATACAAATCTAAGATTTCATAATACACAAAAGGCAGGTCAATTATTATTGTTTGTTCACTTTTAAAGCTTTGATGTGCGTATTGAGGCCATGGTACTTCAGGAAGAGTTCCTTCCATCCTGTTCAGTCATGAGTCGTGAGATTAACATTGTGCGTCAGGCTACTGAAGGTAAGAACATACTAAGTTCTGACGTCTATATCATATTTTTGAGAATTTTTTCTTTAATCTAGAATAAGAATTGTCATTTTTTCAGCCAAGCAAGCAAAACATTTTGACATTCATGACTTTTATTTGGACTTCTGTGGAACAAACTGTAGGTTACTGGGGAAAAAAACTAGTCATCTTATGTCCGTTCTCTCGTACACAAACTCATCATTCCCTGTAATTTGATGCACTATTCCACTTTTAAAAGATCTGCAGTCAAGTATGGACCAATAAACAGTAAAGTGAACTTTTAGCAGGATTCAATTCTTGTTGAGTGCATTTTGCTGAGTCATTTTCTGTCACTCAGCTGTTCCTGTATTAGCCTCAGAAACCAATGGCTCATGACCTTTCAACGCCTCAACACTACTGAAACGTAAAGATTTGGCACTCCATTAATCATTACATTGATGCCGGGTGCCTTTAGCAAAACTCAAATTGAGTTTTATTAATCTTGCATTAACTAATCCCATTTTGATCTACATGGTTTTTTTCTAATTTAAATGTGCCTTCAAGTGTTCAGATTTCCTTTAAATGTCTTAGTCTGTGTAGACTGTAGGAAGGATAGTAATAGCATTTAGAGCGTTGTGTAATTTAACAAATGGCCTGTGATTATTCAATTTCTATTGATCATTCCACAGAACTAATGACTTGTGAAGAGCTCCATGCCATTCTACATTTGGTTCTCCAAGCAGGAAATATCATGAATGCAGTAAGTCTTTTTCTCTATTTGTCTTTCCAGTGTTCCTTACCCTTTACCCCTCATCTTCCCCCTTTTTGTGGACATTTCCCTCAATCCTCTTTTCACTTTTGTTCTTTCCTTTCAACTACTCCTCCAAAACATTCCCTGGTGTTTTTAAATCAGAAAGGGTTGATGGCTTTTACAGCATTGACCAGACATTGACCGATGTTCTCTGTGTGTTCATAGGGTGGCTATGCAGGCAATGCTGTAGGCTTCAAACTGTCTTCACTTCTCTCTCTGGCTGACACGAAGGCCAACAAGCCTGGCATGAACCTGCTCCATTTTGTAGCACTAGTAAGTGGGACAGAACCAGATGCACTAGTTTTCTCCAGATTTAATGATACATTTTTGTAAATGTTTAATGCCATTGTAATAACACCAACATTTTGTTGTAACTGCTTTGACCTGGATTTTTCTTTAACTTTTATCACAAAAGGAAGCGCAGAAAAAGGATGAGGCCCTGTTGAAGTTCCCAGAGAAGCTAACGCATGTTCAGAGCGCAGTCAGGTAACAACAGTATTAGTTTCTGATGCATATTGCAAACAAAAGTGGAAGGCAACTTCTATCAATAATAATCATTCCATTATTTTTATAAAACATTAGAACACCTTAAATGAAGTTTTATTAATACTGTATTAACTATTATTATAACTACAGCAGTGTCAACTACCAAACAACTATTCTGATTGAATTTTTGGCTTTTTCTTAGAAATGTAGTAATTATGTACTCAAACTTTCTATGAGCTCTTCCTCAGTCTTTCTTTAACTTACATTTTTATTGTTGTAGAATTTCAGTAGAAAATATAGAAGGAGAGTTTTCCTCTCTGTATGTCAAAACGCGTTCCTTGGAACAGAAGATTCAGGATGACGTTGAGCTGCAAAAGCAGCTAGATCCATTTTTGCAGGTATATGAATCATTCCCTAGATCTCCATAGTTGAGTATGGTTTTTGACATTTCTCTGTATTTCTACTCTCTTTATATTTTTATTTTATTTTATTAGGTTTAACGGATTAAGGAACTTTTTTATGTCAGTAAGAATGACTCACATGCTTTCTTCTTATTTGTTAGAGCTCTACACAGGCCCTGCAGGACCTTAAACATCGCAGGCTGGACTTGCGCAAAGAGGGTAACACCCTCATTGACTTCTTCTGTGAAGACAAAGACACCTTCAAACTGGATGAATGCTTTAGAATTTTCCAAGATTTCTGCCTAAAGTTTAAAAAAGCTGTAAAGGTAAATATCACATGGCTAACATGTTAAAAAATACATAAAAATAATTTAATGTGAAATGATTAAGAGCTTATAAAGCGCCAGATTTACTGTCAGCTTGCGCCAGCGCAAACCATTATTTGGCGACTCACCTTAGTGAATAAGCACTTGTAGTTTTCCTTTCAATCTGTAAATTTATTGGAGGAGAGCATTTAAATGAATCACGCAACGCGATTTACTTAGGCCCCGTTTACACTGGTGCATTTTCATTTTAAAACAGCGTTTTAGAATTAAAATGATCCCCGTTTACACTGACATTTCCGTTGCGTTTCAGAAGCGATCTCCTTTTACACTAAACAACATAAAACGCATGTCACATGACCATTTATGCAGGTATAACCATAGGTATAGGTTGAGTCCTTGAAGCAGTCGAATGAGGAATCTACCAACACACATCTATGGGTACAACAACGAGCATGATGTTATTGTTTACACGGTCGTCAAGGATACGCAGAGAGAATGTGGGCAGCCACGCCATCGTTTATAAAAGTCTCCGTTTTGCTCCGTTTACACTAAAAGCAACCCCGGCGTTTTCGACCTTGAAAATGCTGGAGTGGTGTAAATTCTAGGTGTAACCATAGCAAAAGTTATCCATTTTAAAACAAAAACACACTAGTGTAAACGGGGCTTAAGATTTGTGCTCATCAATTCACTGGTATTTACGGCATTATTTAACTCCCCCCCCAAAAAAAACGTGTCTTAAAGCAGGTGGTAATCTGCACTGCTCTTGGTTAATTGCACTGGTCATTATGAAAATGAGATGTTGTGTCTGTGTTCTTTAATGTGCACCTTGTCAGCAAATCGCAGAATTTTCCCCTCACATCTGCGTATTTATGGGATCGCGCTGTAATGCTAATTTGCCCTGTTTAGTAAATCTGGCCCTAAGGCATTTATGAATTATGCTACAGATCATATATCTGTGAACACAAACTCCTATAGTGATCTCTTATCCACTCTTCTGCAGGACAACCGAGACAGGGAACTGAAGGAGGAAGCTAGACAGCGTCGCTTACGGGAACTGGAGGAGAGACGGTGTGCCTGGGGTGCAGCCAATACTGAGACAGGTGGTTTTGGTCGCAGCAGCAGCGAAAATGATGTTGATATCCTTACCAAAGAAGGCCTCCTGGACTTCCTGCTTCAATCAAGACCTCAAAGCCCCCACAGTCCTTTGGGGCGCTCAGCTAGTGCCCGCCGTTCCCATCACACAGAGCTGATATCTGGGTCTTCAGCAAATGACTATACAAAATTCAGCAGCCTGCCACGTTCAAGCAGAAACCATCAGCGAAAGACCATGCCATGGCTTGTCCTACAGGACGATAATAGGGAGTTGGGTCCACAGAGTCAGGTTTGCCAAGAGAAGGTGGCAACTTCACCAAGGGCTGAGACTGAACCCATCAGTCCTTTAGCTAGATATTCAAGTTTTGGCTACAACATGAACAATGATCCCTACAATAATAATAATTACACTTCTGTCTCTGAAGGTGGAGTTACACCTCAATTAAGTAACGCAAAGCAAGTCTTTCAGGGGACATCTGGTCAAAGTGTTGGACACATGAGTGTTTCTGTGGAGAAACACAAACTAGTTTCTGGCCTTCAACCCTTTGAGATAACCAGCCAGATCAACAATAACAATCATGTTTCTGTGGACAACCAGCATGAAGTGTGTGTAACAAATCTGGAAAGAGAAGAAGACTCTAAACTATTTGTCCTTGATACACCCCCATCTAGCAGGAGTTCTGAGGAACCAGAAAAAGTATGGAATGACAAAAGGATCTCATCACAGAGGGAGGAAGCAGACACAAGTACCTTTTCCTCAACAACTTGTGACACCCCATTGCCCCTGGATCCCTCTGTGTCCAGTAAGAAACCTGTGTTGTATGTCATGGACTGCACTGAAACCGATTGTTCCATTGTGTTGGACTGTTCTGAGATTGAGAGTTCTCCTATCATAAAAGAAAGATCTGAACTTAACCCAAAGTCACAGGATGCCAACTTTCCAAGAGTTATCCAGGACACCAATTCCCTTTCCTCCAATTATGAGTCCACAGATTGTCACTTTGTGTCCACGTCAAGTGATGAACCACTTCCCGGAAGGGTCAATCAAGCATGTCTAGAATCAGTCAGTCCATCTGTAACTACTGAAGAAGCAGAGACAGATAGCTGTGACACAGCTGAAGGGCGAAGAGTTGGCGAGAAAGCAGTCCAGACCGGTAGCCCCAAAATAACACTTGTCAAAACCAAGACACCATCCAAAGTAATTGCTCATGCCAGCCGTCCCACAAGAACCCTCACACCAACCGAGACTCAGAACATGCGCAAAGTGGTGCCCATTACAAGGCAGAATCGCTCTAGTAGCAGCATGAAGAAAGTCGAAAAACCTCCTGGACATGAGAACATCGAGCACAGACGTCCACTTCGTGACCAAAGCATGCCAGCCAGGAGAGGCGAGAGGCAAGGTAGACCTGCGCGACATTCAAGCCTCCCTCCAGAGGATCCCAGGGCACAACGAGGAGCGACACCAAGCAGCTCTCGGTGGGCAAGGGACTCGACTCAACACAGACCCTCCATCAGGAAAACAAATCCTAAACCTGTTCGTAACATTTCAAAACCAGCACCAGAGGAAAAGATGTGTCGTTCTACAATGCGTGCCTTGGCCCAAGCTCAGGCCCAAGGGACCCCAGAAGTAGGTATACCTGACAGTCCCAACAGCACCCTGAAAAGTTCTTCGCCTTTGCCTAGCTTTGCTCGCAACACTGTGGCATCTTCTTCCAGATCTAAAAAAGACATGCCCTCACCAGCTGTAACAGGAACTCCATCAAAGAGCTTAGCCAGAGCTAGCTCCCAGAGATTGCCTGGTGGTAGAACGGACTCTGTCAGTAGCGGAACTTTGCCAAGGAGCGAGGATAAACTAGGGGGGTCAATTAGGAGGGTCCAGAGTGTAAGGGCTGCTAGTCGAAGCAGTGACACACCTCCCCCACAGTCTGGACGGGAGCACTCCCTAAAAAGTAGCAGTTTCTCGGAGAGATCCACACAGATTAGAGACTCCATCTCGAGCAGGACCAACAAACCCACATGGAAGTAGAGTGGACATATTACACTGTGGCTCTGAAAGCAACGTTAAACATGGATGATCAAAATGTTCTGCATATACTGAAATTACTAAAGAGGCACAAAAGCCTCTTAAATTGTTCTGAATGTATCTACAGCCTTTAAAATGTAGCTGAAGTTGTGTCGCTGGATGCTCAGTGAGAGCTTCAAGAATAACATGAGCTACTGTCACCATTTGACAGCACATTTAGTAGCACTTCCACATCCACACAAGGATGGTTTTGATGGCCTTTTTTACATATAGCTGACACACTATCATCTGTCACATCAATCACAAATTGTAATAGTGTTAGATTAACCCTATATTTTATAATATCTATTAATTCTACAAAGATCTTATGAGCTGTTCTTACAAAACGCTGAGAACAAATAAAATAGAAGACAATTTGTCATATATACACATGCTTGCTTTGTTATTTTATATAATGTGTAGTAAATGTAAATGTAGTACTGTTTAAATGGGTAATATTTCCATTAAAACAGCTTCATGAACACTCAAAGATTCATCTACATTTAACATGTGCATGATGACAAATCAAGCTGAAGACTGTTTGATGAATATGTCTATGAATGTTATCCAAATACACCTTAGTGTAGCTGATGCAATGAGTACTACAGCTAGTAGTTCGAAGATGCCTCTCCAGTGATGTTTTTGGATATGTTCAAAATCTTTGCTGCCGAGCTGCTTGTTTTCAATTTGCCTTTTATGCAGGGTACATGCTGCTGTACGCTGTCTTGCTGCTGATGACACTGTATTTGTGACTTTTCTGTGAATATACTGCTAGTTCTTTCTTTTTAAAGCCATACTATTAACCGGGAGTGGCAAAACCTGGTGCTAGAGGAAAGGCTCAGACATACACTGTATGCATCAAATATTCTCACAGTATCTGCTTGAAATGACGTTGACAGGTAGTCAACTAAAGTACGTGTTGCTCCAAACAAACAAATCAGTGTTAGAATGGAAAGTGGCAACACTTTACAATAAGGTTCTAAACATTAATTCAATAGTTCACATAAAATGACAATATTTTACCTAATTTTACCTACCATGAATTAACAATGAACAATAGTATATTAATAAAAATTGTTGTTCATTGTTAGATTTAGATACCTATTGCATTAACTAATTAGAACTAAGAGAACTAAATGCATTAACAAACTGAACTAAATTGTAAAGTGTTACTGGTTAAGCATAATTTAGTGGTGATTAATACAGATGTGCAATATGAAGTATTTGGTGCACAGGAAGGTTTTTACATGCTTTTACCCTTCTATATGTGTGTCTACTCCTCCTCAAGCACCCACCATGTTGGTGAGGGAGTGTATAATTGATATTCTCAAAATAATGGACAAGTTTGAAAAAATAATAATCATAAATACAAATACAAAAAAGTATGAATAGGTAAACAATGATAGACTGTTGTCAGCTGATGAAATCAATACTGATGTCACACTATGACAACACAAAAATCCTTATTTCTACCTCTAGAATCATATTTGCCACCTCTGGTTCTTACTGTACATTCTGATGGCTCACTCATCAAGTGAATCATTGGCTTTTCACAAAGTTCTGCAGGTGTACCTCAGTTACAATGTACAATGCCTTTTTTTTTTTGTTCTTAGAAAGGTATATGTATTGACATACTGTATCTGTATATTTAGCGCTGATTGGTTAATATGCTTTAGAATGCATCCATGGCAACATGGTCTAGTCTGACACAATGGAATCCTTGTTCCAGCTGTAGATAGGAGTTTGACCTAAAAAAAAAAAACCTAGCAAAATTTGGAGAAAAATAATTTGAAGCTATAATTTTGAAATGAAACCTTATGTGCATTTGTCCAGTCAGACAGTTGGGCATATATGTCAATGTGTTGTACCTTTTATTGATATTGCTTGAATTTTCTATTTTGAATGTTATTTCTGAGCCCTGTCCTCTGTGATTGTAGAATTACAATCAGTATAAGCTAATCAATAAAATACATGTGAAAATATATTAAGAATATTTCAATTCACTTATTGTGAATTACGTTTTTCTTTTTTCTTTTTAAGGATTATTATTTAGCTATGGAGTGCTTATTTATTTTAGCTAGCCATGGTTTGTTTTTGACAATGGTCACTTTTTTGAGTTGAACCACACCTAGTGTTTAGTTGTGTGGGTGTGTGAGAAAGAAAAGGAGAGATATGCAAATGAAGCATACACTGTAAAAAGTGATGAGTTAACTTAAAAAAAATTGAGGAAACCCATTTCCTTGAAATTATTAAGTAGATAATAATTACCAAAAAATTAAGTGAATTGTCAAGTTCTACTTGAAAAACTACTTTTTTTATTATTATTTACTTAATAATTTAAGTAATTCAATAAATAATAAATAATAATTTAACATAACTTTTTACAGTGTAGTAATACAAACAAAAAGAAAGAACCTCAGAATCACCCAGATAACAGCAAAAGATTGGACAGAACAAAAATATTACACTTTTTATGTGCCCCCTTCTTTACACTTTACCAGCACTAAAGATCAGTACACCACTGTAGCTCAGGGCAAGCACTCTTTTTGTCAAAACTTCGTTTTAAACGTTTCCTCTACTAGAGTGCCACCTGCTGGTCATTCTGTGAAGAAGCATTAAAAGTTCTGGTTAATGCTGGCTTTTCCCACCGCCTGACTTTTATGGGGGTCTCTCATCTGGCTCTTAGGTTGCCATGGTAATGGTGTTCCAGTAGAGAACTATTTACCCTTAAAGGCACTTTAATTTGTATTACTCTAAATATCAAACTACCGCTTAACTTAGTAAAAACACCTCTTTCCATGGCACTTAAAGGGATAGGTTACCTTAAAAAAACATTACAGGAGTTAATGTAGATAATTTGTGTGAATAATCATATGTTGAGTATCATATATTACCAATGTAATCAGTTTGTGCTTGACCCTGAACAAATATACAGGTTCAATAGTAGATCTTATAATAAATGGTCA
>SCHK01082932.1:201-10597 GCA_004124795.1 Poropuntius huangchuchieni
TCTGCTGTCAATCAAACTATAGCGGAAACTATAGTGTTTCAGTTTAAACAACTTGTAAAAGTGCATGTAGCATTATATGACCCCTTAAATAAATTTCATCAGAAATCACAGGCCAGTCAGAATGGTGTAGTTCACGCACATACCAGCAGGGGCTGATGAACTAAACCACTTCCTCCAAACACTTCCATCCTGATATGGAGCGCTGAAATTAATTCCCAACGGACAAAATACCCTGTTACACTCAAAAATGCGTAAGTGGGAAAATGGGTAGCGAACCGCATTTCATGTTGACTTTAATACGATTTTTAATCTCGCCGAGAGCAATTTGTTATACTTACGCCTCGAGAGTTCATATATCACCCCGTTACAGAACTATTTTTTCATTTCCACCGAGAACCTCCCTGGCACATTTGATTAGCCATGTTACCATAACTACCCACCTTCACTCTGATTCATGATCGCTGCTTCACCGCTATCAATGCCAGCGCATAATCTCCACTAATTCCCAGCTTTGGCTAGAGAAATGCTTTTTGCATTAACTTTCATCTACACATCTGTATAACCTGCTTGTGTGACTCGAGTAAAGCGAGAGATCAATATGCTACACGGAGCACATTTCATGTATCTTGTTGGCCTAAGTGACAGGCCATTTAATATGAAGTGAGGCGGATCCAGCGGGCCAGATCTGCACCCGAGTCGGGCCGCAACATTTATTCATCTCCAGAAACAAGTCAATACAACCAGTTCATCAGCACCCGATGGCTTTCATCCGCTCACACATTTCTTTTGTGGATCATTACGGTTTGAAAAACAACAAAAGGTGGAGAAAAAAATGAAAATGTTTACGCTGAAAACATCTCGGGTTGTAAATGGTCTTTATTAGCCGGTATGAAACAGACATGCACATGTAATGTTTCATCCCAGCTGCCTTTATTCGGATGAAAAAGGGGATATTTACCAAGCGTGTGGGAGGGGGTGTGCTTTGGCATCATGAGTCTTGGCAGGAGAAAATTAGTATTCCAGATCTGGCCAATCTGGGCTCAAAAAAGAGCCTTAGCAAATCCCCACGGTGGAGGTGTCAGCCGCAAAATGACAAAAATCTGCTCCTTGACAGGGAGTCATTTATATTTTAGCTCCGTTCCATTATCTTAACGAATCCATCATCAGCCAATGCAATATTAACAGCAGAAAATCAACTCATTAGATCCAGGGGGATTTAATCAAGATTGCAATCATGTATGCGGTTCCTGGAGAGTTTGATTTTTTTTTTTTTTTTCTTTTTGGTCCTTTCCACATAATTGGCGCATCTCAGATCTTAATAAATTATTCTCTGTCTCAGACTGATGCCATTTTTCCCTCCCTCTCACGCCAGGCTCACTCCGGCTCTGACTATAATATTTACAATAAACATTATTATGTCATGGGCACACTGTTTAAATGGCCTTTAGCTAACTCTGAGAGGTAATTGGCTTTTCCATTTCTCTCTCGTTTTCTTCTTAATTGCCAGATGATATTGCTAACTGTCTCCCAAGGAAAGAGGAAAGCGTTTTGGTGGGGCTGTGCTCTTTTGCCTTTGAAAGTCTTCTGCTTAAGATAGTGAGTGACTCTTTGAATTGTTAATAAACACAAATATTAGAATGTAAGGTCACGACAAACAGCAGCACCAGAAAAGCTTAGTGGTTTAAAGATGGACTGAGACTTATTTTTTGTCTGTGATTCACTGGCTTCATACTGATAACTATTAGATGCAACTATCTAAAAAAAAAAAAAGTTCATTTACCAATAACGCAGCAGAAATATCCTATTCGCACATGTATTTGTAACTCATAAATGAATGTTAGATAATAAAGTTTGCAGAGATAAAGGGAGAAGTATCCAAGTCTCACTTGGTGGACAACTTGGCAATGTTTTCTAGTTATGTACTGTAAGTACAGAACCTATTTACTTGATTATGAAAAAATAAAAAAATAAAAAGAATAAAAATAATAATTATATATATATATATATATATATATATATATATATATATATAGAAAGTAGAAGCCCACTTTTGCTGCTAAGTAAATAAAACAATTATAAGACAAAGTTTAAAGAAACAAACATTGTGTGATAAACAGCCAAAAAATGTCTCAATTATGGCATATAGAGTCACAGCTATGAAAAACAGTCGCAATTACAATAAATGAAGCAGCAATTACCTTTACAAATGTAAATGAAAAGTACTATTCACCTCTACTTACAGTACCGTATTATATGAAACAGGACACCATATTATTTGAGTTGAAGTACCATTTCATTTAATAAATGATCAAAACAAACAATATAGGCAAACCCAAGTTAAATAGCAGTCCTGTAACGTGCCCGGGCCTGGCCTGTTTCCACGGCTACACACAGCCAACAGACACAAATATGGAAGCGTTCACATAAAAACAGTCAGAGGAAGGAAATACATGGATCACTCAACAAGAATATCAAACAAAGCTCATCCCGAAGACTTCGACAAAATCTTCCTCTACGCATGGTAAATATTTGACAATTCACAAATTTATACAGTCAAATTGTTTCCCACAGGCCTCTCTCCACCTCCCGCCGGCAGCGCTATCCTGCCCGGATTAACACACAACATGTCCTACAAGATCCAAAAGTATAAAAACTGGGGAAGAGCCTTCTAATCTGCCTATGGAACAAAGCCTTTTTGTACAAGCCTTACCCTGACCTTGTCACTACCAGTTAAACTCACTGTCTATTCTGCAATATAAAGCCCTGGTCATCTCGCTGTGCCTCCTCCCGCTTCCTGTGGCCGCCCTCTGCCTGTAGAGAGCAGCACAGAAAGCCTGGCTAATCCCTGTGTCACTCCGAGATGGTCAGCGCTAAATCCTCCTCCTCAGTAAACCAATCTCGGTGTTTTTTATCTAGATTTATTAGATTATAAGCCCTTCCTGGCTCTGCCTGAGTCAGTGCGACACATACTAATCCTAATCGGAATAGACAAGTATTAGCCCAGTTCAAGGGGAGCTAAACTGTGACGGCGTTCAGCTCGCTGTGACAAGAGCCAATAACACCTCAAGTCCTTGATTTTTTTTTTTTTTTTTACATCTATTTCTAAAAATAAAAAAAAAAGAGCATTCTAGTATTAATTATAAATACTGTAGTAACTCACCAAATTTTTAATATATAAATTATGTTACCTAATGTGTTTTAAAGATTCTCTCTACATGCATAAAAACAATGGCTCCATGATTATATCATGTGAATCTTGTTAATCAGATTCATCAATGCTGCTGTTATTTGTTTATATGGCCTTATGCGTTTAAATAAATTTGCTAAAATCCTAGCATCCAATAAGCAGAGTTGCCCTATAAAGCGATCAGGGTTAAATGCCTCCCTGCTTGCCAGAGTTAAAAATAAAGTCTAATTCTAAGATACTTTTTCAAGCTGTTTAGTTGTTTGCATGTCTGCACACACAGCAGGAGAGACTAGGAAAAGAGGAAAATGCCAGTTTAATTTATCTAAATTGGGCCTTTTAGGGTGAATTTAATCTTATCTTGCCACACTTTGTGATAAACGAAGCAAATATTTTCAGAAGCTGCATTAGTTAATGTGAGCTGGCAGTGAGTAAGACCTACTGGAATGGATCCATATGACTTATGAGGACAGGACTGACTGGATCCAGAGGTGTCTCTCTCCGACAATGTTGCTGCCAGTGCTATCAGGGCCAAAAATGTGGGTGCTGAAATACTACATAAAAATCTTCACACTCATGTAAACTTAATCAACTGTTAGTCTTTATTTAAAGCAAAAATTGAAAAGAGTTCCTGAGCTGAGAATATGCATATACAAAAAACTTAATATAATTTTACAAAAAAAAAGTCAAAATGCAATTCCAAACATAGCCAGAGCTCCCAGTGCCATTGTCCGAGAGTGTTTATCTGAAAGTAGGAGTACGAGAAGAAAGGATACATATGCATTTTGCAGTTCAGTGCATAGTAACAGATTTGTGTGTCCGTGTCTGTTTGTGTGTGACAACAACAGCATCCAATACACTGCAGCCTGACCACATGTAGCCGCTGGCTGACAGGAAGAGGTGAGGGAGATGTGACAGCAGTGTCTGCTCCCTGTACATGCTAGCTTGGCCCTGAAAGCGAGAGCCTACTCTTGGGTCCTCCCCTCTGGGCAGGAATAGGACCCTGCATATCACTTCCCATTCCCCATCACTGCTTCAACCAGTTCAGATCACCCCTGCTGGAAAAAAACAAAGCTGCTCTGCAGATATCTGCAGAAAAGGATCTAGTTTGCTGGTTTTGGAGTAGATTTAAGGACATACAGTACCATCTTAGCCAGGTCGTTACATCAGCTAGACCAGCTCAAACCAGCTAACAACAGCAAATCAGCTTAGAAACCAAGTGTTCATATTCAGGTATATCTTTGGCTGTGTTCACACGGTAAGCGTTTGGGATCGACAGTGGTGTTTACCAACAGGTGTGACCCAAATATTGTTCATACAACAGAAAGAATAACAAAGTCAATCTCCTTTTCTAAGTAAACCAAACTATAACTAAAGCAAATATCAAAGATATCTTATATAAAGATTATCATAACTGACGCAACCTTACTTAATAAACTTGCCCCAAACATGACGCAAGTTCATCCATCAAATTCATCAGGATGAATCGCTGTTAGAATTAAAGAATTAAATATGTTACCACTTATTTTTAGAATTGTTATTTAATATAGTTATGGCCAATTAGAGGATTAGTGGAAAAATACTGTGACATGGCATTAAAAAGTCAGTGTAAACACACCTATTAATTACTGAAATTATCTCATCATTAGGCAATGACATTAGTTTATTTTTTTATATTTATTCATTGAAATATTTAAAGAATCAATTATTGGAACTGTTAAGAAAACAAATTAGTTAAATTCTTCACAATTCCAATCCCAAGTTCCTATTTCAGAAAATGTGTAAGTTCTAGAATGCAGTTGTCACTCTTTTTTAAAACTGAACTGCATGTGAACAGAAGCGTATTTAGAACTCCAAACAGTATATGTGTGAACAGCCATAAAGAACCAGGACCCCCTGTTGTTTACAATGACTTCTGTTTCACAAACACACAGGCGTTAGGAAGGGTGACCCACGCTCTACTCATCACCCGCAAATGTGCCTGGCATAGACTATTTATTTCCAAATCGGGACCTCGTCAGCTTTGTGAGAAAATCCATGTCTGTCCCGACTGCACTTTTGTCTCTTTTATGTAAGTGGGAGATATTTCAACCGGCTATCGGTTTACCTTATACGTGCTGGTATATGCAGGAAAGGTGCCCATGTAGGGTCAGTGACTCTTCTCCGAACGTCCCTCTGAATCAACACTGCCTGTCTAAGGCCATTTGTTTTGCTCTGTACCCTCTCTTTCTCTCTCTCTGGATGGAAAATATGGCATGCTCTTCAGAGTGGAATGTAGTGCTGAGTTGCATGTCTGAGGAGGCTTGATAAAATGCCCACAAGTAACACAACCCTTGGTGGCACTTTGAGAATCAGCAGTGGTTGACGTTGGTAAGAGATTTGGCTGAGTTTACGCATATTTTCAGCGCTCAGCCATATCTACTGACAACAAAAATCAATCTGGTAACAAAAAAAAAGCCATCAGTTTAGTTGACCGTGGTAAGGTTAAGTACTAAAACATCAACAAAAAGCCTCAAACACTTAAAAGAAAACTTTAGTCAGGGTAGGGACAGTATAAAGGAGAGAAGAGCATTTGTATGATGCCTATATAGAAAATAGCTGCACGGGGGCATTTTTTTTTTTTAAGATGGCCGCCACATAGCTCACATCAATGGGACTTTTTTTTCACTGTTTCCTCAAAAATATTATGTAGAACAACTGTTTCCAGCATTGATAATAATAAGAAATGATTCCAGATAAGCATATTAGAGTGATTTCTTGCTGATCATCTGACACTGAAGAATAGAGTAATGGCTGTTGAAAATTCAGCTTTGCCATCACAGGAATAAATGACATTTTAAAGTATATTAATATAAAAAACAGTTATTTAAATTGCAGTAATATCTCACAATTTTTACTGTAAATAAATAAAGATTAAACAATAGCAGTAGTGTCTCACACACGTAGTTAACTTAGTATTTTGTGCCTCAAAAGAAAACTCTGATCATCTTACAAAGTTCTGATGCCACTAATCTGGCAAACATCAGCAAATCCAGAGATTAGCTCTTCCTCAGAAGTGCTCACTGTGTCAATCTGGTACTTTGTAAACACACCTGGAAGTCGCATAAAGTCAGCCAATCAGATTTGAACTAGCGATTTTCAGATATAGTCTTGTCAGTTTTGTGTGCAATTTGTTAACGGATTGCAGTTGCACTGTTGAGACTGGATGGAGTCTGGATGGTTTCTCCACTGAACTGTTCCTCACACGCACAACGACTGAAATCAACACAATCCGCCAGAATGAAACACTGAGAGGCGACTTCTTTGGAAAACAGGAGCATTATTATCTCCAGCGAGAGGGTGGGGAGGCAAACAGCTGTTTAAATGTGAGGGAGACAGGAGGAGGTTAAAAGGAGTCAATGGAGGCTAAAGAGACAGCAGGTCTAGCGATGACAAAAAGAGTGGCCAGGGATTGCAGATCAGGACTTCTGGAAACCACATCAAACAGGCTATGGAGAACAGCCAAGATGAACACACACACCAACTGTTGCCGAGCGAGAGACGGAGAGGGAATCAGGGAAGAAAAAAATGAAGGTAGAAGGAGGAAACGAAGAGGCGGCAGGCAGTAGTTAAGGAAACACAAACGACCGATGCTTCACTGGCCCAATCAATCTGGCGCACCAATCAATCGTTCAGCAGCCATACACTCCAGCCTATCAGAGGCCGGCCACTCGCTCAGACGAGCACCTGACTAATACCCACTACAATGTCACTTCTATATTTGTATCCCACTAATCTGCTCTCCGGGCTCCAATCTTTTCCACTTTCTTGCAAATTTATCACTACACTGAAAGGCCGGTGCCAGATCCTAAGTGCCTCACCCCTTTAAATTAAACCGTGGCATTTCAGATAAAGCCCCTAAATTCCTTATCTCAGCGCTCTGAAGAGTCTTTAAAGGCAGAGTGTCACTTTTCCTAAAACAGAGGCCGTGACGCACATGACGCCCCCCTGCCTCCCTTTCCTCCATTTAGAAGAGAAAATCTTGACAAAAATAGAACAAAATTCAAGTAAGGTGCATTACGAAACAGACAGCTATCTCTCCACAAGTGCGACCATGAGAGTTCTTGTCTGAGGGCCAACAAAATACCAAACACCTTGGCAAACACACTGGACAAATGATTTTGGGCTCTAAGTTTGTTTGTGTTTTTGGCCACCAAAAATGCAATATATTAAATTAAAACCTGCTTGTTCGTTCAATGGAAAAGTGTAGTGCCCAAAGATCGCTCTTTCTTAGCTCTTTCAAGAGATATAAATAAATGAGACAATTGACATACAGTAATATTAGTTAAGATAATCTTCTCAAAGGTATCTGATGAGAAATATCTTAGTTCATATCTCTGACTTTTGAACGCAGACTTTGATATCTGAGCACAGTTTGTGACATTGTTAAGATTTTATCTGAACGTCTAGGAGATATAACAGATTTACTGCAGGATACAAACCTGTGAAATCTGTCTAATAGAAACCATTGAGATATTAAAGATCTAATTTGTGGGTTTTATTTCATATGAGTGAAGCTAAAACATTTCTCTCTCAAACTTCTGTTTTCAGGCCATCTCATTTCCAGGCTTCTAGCACACAGTGTAACAGCCGTATGCAGATGTTACTCTGTTCTTGCTACAAGTCCACAGTAACACCAGTGTGTCAATATATTTCTCATTAACTTGCTTTCTGCTGGAGATTCATTACCTAATATGGGACCCGAAGCATTTGGAGATCTTTTGACTATGTGTGATAATGTGCTCTCTTCGTCTCTGTCTTTCTTTCTCTCTGCCCCCTACAGATCCCGGTATATTTTCCTGCAACAACAAAGTAACACACAGTGTTAAAATGCTGATATTGAACCCAGTATGGACAGAGTCTAATATACAAAATGGGACAAAACAATTTGCTCCCCCCCCCTCAATTTAATTCAATGTCAAGAGGTTTACAGTGATTTTATTTATCAAGGGTGGAATTTTAATGCCCTTTCTTTAGTTTCTAATCTCATTTTGATATGATGTGACTTCCTTAACCCACCCAGTCCATTGTTTTTCTCCTTTTTTCATGAATGAGGTCAAAACCGACTGTTCCTTTTTAGAAGGTCAAAAAACATAATAGGAGAAAAGCACTCTGGACCAAAGGTAGTCCCACGCAGCACTAAGCAGAGAAACAAATTAACCCCTTAGATGGGTCCGAGCACTTGACACGCTACAAATCCTCACGCTTTGAAGAACTGCATGGCCGCACGCTCTTATAGCGCTGTCTGTGTTTAGCTTCAGCCTCTGGTGTTTATTTATCAGTGCTGTTATCTATGCTAGAAGACTGCCTGATTATTTAGACAAGTCACTGGAGTATTTTCAGGGCCAGAGGAGTGAGATCTCTAGTGCACAGCTCTAAGCAGGCAGTTTGCTTAATGCTTGACCTTTCACCTCTCAGGGGTAATAATACCTCTATATCTTGCCTCACACACACACATACGGTGGCAAAGCATGAAAAACTATCCAGGTGACTTCTGATGAGGATTACTTGTTATTACACTACCGTTCATTTTTGAAAGATGCTCACCACAGGTGCATTTATTTGCATTTCAAAAATGCAGTAAATAACAGTAATATTGTAAAGTATTATTACAGTTTAAATAACTTTTTTTTATATTTTAATGTATAATTTGTTTATTCCTGTAATGGCAAAGCTGAATTTTCAGCAGCCATTACTACATGATTTAGTGCCCAAATAACATTTTAAAAGTAACGTATGTATTATGTGCCCATAGTGTGATAACATGTTAAAACATTAACAACAAAAAAAAGAAGTTAATTTCACTTCCTCTGACTGTCATTGGTCAACCAAACAGATAACCCCGCCCCCAAATCCACACCATTGGTTGCTATGAAAGCTGGTTGGAATGCTCAAACAAAACTCTGGTTGAACTAGAAATTAAACTTAGATTTTCAAGTTGAAAAGTTTTTACAGTGCAATGAGAACAGTGAGTACTGAAGCCTAAATTTAACCTACAGAACCCATTACTAACCTCTCTATCAGTTCTTTCTTTCCTCCAAAGGTTAGTTCCGTTCTTTTCCAATCATAAGAAACGCTCCCTGACCCTTATTGAGAAATTCTGTTTTCCTTTCCATTTTAACTTGAGATTTTGAAAAGGAAGCAGATAAATGTAGCCTTGTCTCCTGGTCGCAATTTCCTGCTTTTTCCATTTTTTCCAGTTTTTAACAAAACAGTCCGCTCATATTTCCCCCCTCCTATTTGAACTTCACACCCAGCACACACTAATAAGCCAAACAGTAACATACAGCAACTGCACAAAGAGCTCTCCTAATAGAAAAGGCAGACTAAAAATAGAATAAAAACAGAATAAAAATGCTGTTATCCAGCTGTCCCCTTTAAATCACTCACAGCCACCGCTTCAGCAGAGACCTCAGCCTGCTATTGCTTTTCTCAAGCTCAACAACTGAGATATCCATAAGCAGAATGCGTTTTTAAACTCTTTTCAGTATGCTCCCCTCTTCCTGACAGAGCAATGACTAGTGCCGTGCATACCACAGCCGGTGCAAGGCCACCGCCGGTACAAACAGACCCTAATCCTAGACCCGAACACAGAGGGAGTGTAAAATAGTCCTAGAATTCATGCGGCAGTGAGTGGGACATACTCACGTACAGGACACCCGTGCGTTACACCCCTGATCGCACCAACTGAAAGACAGGGACAGACGGCGCACTTGGCAACACAGGGAACACTGAGCTTAACAGTTCTCAGGTTTTCTACTTTATGTAAAGTTAGACGCGTTTGAAGGTTTCAAATATAGCGTCTGCCAAAGCGATTACTTTTAACATTGGCAAGCCCCAGCGCAGTTTCTATGAAGCATTCTTTAACACTTCCCTTCTTAACAGCCATGTGCTCTAACGCAAAGTGCAGCCCCGGCCACAGCACAGAGGGGAGCATAAATTATCACTGATATTTAACATGCTGCCTGGGAGGAGCCGCACTTCAAACCAGCTGCCAAAATTAGTGGCATTTAGCTGTTTTGGAAATTGATCATGTGGGGCCTGATGCTGCCTGTAACAAACAACTAGATGAGCAAATCTCACAAATCCTCCAGGTAACATCTTACCTCTGAATCAGAAGAAATTTGTTGAAAATCACACACACAGTTTTATATATGTGTGTGTGTGTGTGTG
>SCHK01082935.1:0-11420 GCA_004124795.1 Poropuntius huangchuchieni
TTTCATTATGTCATTATGCCATATGGAAAAAATTAATGGGAAAAAACTTCTGGAACCAATGCCACTAAAAAGTGGAAGCACACTGTTGCACTCTGTTGTTTTTCTAAAATATATTCAAATGTTGTCATGGCGAATTTTCTCCTCAGTCCAATTGTGAACCCTGTGGAGGCCAGTAAAGCTAAACCACCTTCACCTGACATTATTCTCCGTCGTGACAATGAGTTCATGCGCGCCGCTGCTCCACAACAGTGGGATTCGAATGAGGAGGATGATGATGAAGAAGCAGAGCGGAAGATTCCAGATGTCCAAAAGGATGATCTTGCTTCTCGCAGAGCACGAATGAATCAGTTTAAACCCAGCGTGGCACATCACTTTCTGCCAGGCTCTTGTAGCTGGAAGGACCGAGAAAAATGGGAGGGAATCAGACTGGCATCCCACCATGCTGTGTTGGAGAGAATGGAGAAGATGGAACAGGAGAAAAGAAGGTGTGCTTGTGACAGAGAGTGATGGGGTCTCATGATGCTCAGGGACTAGTTATATTGGCTTTATAAGTCTAACACAGTATTATTGGACAAATCTGGGTCAGGGTTTTTTTTCAAAGTCATTATCTCAGAGACTTGCGGCGATAGTTTCCTAATAACGTTCTGGGAAAACACCCCATAACTGACCAACAACTGCCCAAAACATACTGGGTAGTGGCTAAAAAAAGCTTGCAGGTCTTTAAACTTCAAATCTCTCTTCAAAATACCAATGTTTTCAAAGTATACACAGCTGATATAACACAAAATTAAACTTCTCTCTTCAAACTTCCCAATGATTCAAACAAATAAACCTTCAGTTTTAAACTTTTGTAGTATAATGTTGTTCCATTTGTCTCTGTAGCTCTAGTTTCTATTCTAATTACAGAGTTTGTCTAAACATTACCTACCATAAATGTGGCATTATGCATTGTGCATTGAAATTATGTGTATACCATTATAATTGGTAACGGCCTGTTGTCAGTATTGGTATTGTTGCTGTGTTCTGTGGGATTATGGATACATTTTTTCTGTTTCTTATAATGCTACATTTCTACCACAGTCAGGCTGACTCTGCCTCCCCTGAGGTGCCAATCATAATTCGTAAGGACAATCCTTTCCTGAATCCTGAAAAAGACAGGGGAAAAGAGGGGAATGAGGAAGATGAGAGAGAGGTAGAGGGGAAGATAGTTGTTCCAAACCCACTCAAAGATGATCTAGCCAAGAGGCGGACTGGGAGAGGGCCACACCCTCCCAAAGATCCTCATCAGTCATTGGTCCAGACTCCCATCACTCAGTCAGACCTGGAGACATGGCAGAGGCTCAAGATGAATACAGATAGCAGGTGCCTCAAAACAAACATGCTCTCTAACACTCTTGTTGTTTTTTTTACACACATTTGAACACAGGGTGCAAAATTAGCACAAATAATGTGACTTTGGTGAGTAAATAAAATGAGTTACTGGTACATTAATTAGGAACTGTAACATTATACATGGTTTAAATTTGACAAGAAGACTGTGATGCTGGAAGTGATTGAAAGTATAGAAGAAAAAACTAAAATAAATAAATAAATAATAATAATAATAATAATTCATAAAAAATGCAACATACAGTTTCAAGGTTGGAAAAAAAATATTTCTTTAAATATTAATATTTGAATTTTATTTAAATATCAATACTTTAAAGGGATAGTTCTCCCAAAAATGAAAATTCTGCTATTAATTACTCACCCTCATGTCGATCCAAAACCTGTAAGACCTTTCGTTCATCTTCAGAACACAAATAAAGATGTTTTTGAAGAAATCCAAGAACTTTCTGACCCTCCATAGACAGCAATGTAACGGAAATGTTCCCAGACCCAGAAACGCAGACATCGTTAAAATAGTCCATATGACATTAGTGGTTCAATTATAATTTTATGAAGCCACGAGAATTTTTGTGCGCAAAGAAAGCAAAAATAACAGATTTATTCGATAATTCTTCTCCTCCAAATGACCATCTTCTGTCGTTATCAACAGTACCACGACGCATACGCATACATTCCTCTGCTCGTAAACAAGGCTCAACACATGCGTGTTTTACGTCAGCAGCACCACGCGGATGCATTGTTTACATGCAGAAGTACACTCGATAACGGCAGAAGACGGTCACTTGGAGTAGAAGAATAGTTGAATAAAGTCATTGTTTTTGTTTTCTTTGCGTATAAAAAAAAGTATTACGTAGCTTCGTAAAATTATGGTTGAACCTCTGATGTCACATGGACTACTTTACCGATGCCCTTGCTACCTTTCTGGGTCTGGGAAAATTTCAGTTGCTGTTGCATTTCATTGCTGTGTATGGAGGGTCAGAAAGCTCTCGGATTTCATCAAAAATATCTTAATTTGTGTTCCGAAGATGAACGAAGGTCTTACAGGTTTGGAACAGCGTGAGGGTAATTAATCACATAATTTTCATTTTTGGGTGCACTAAACTTTTAATATTTACATTTAAATAATTAAACATTTAAATCATATATTTAAATTCATTTGTTATTTGCATGTGTGGCAAAAAGCCTGCTGAAAGCCAGTTCCTCCTGCTTAGCTCAGTTTATCCTTTATACTGATCTACAGTGAGTCTGACTCCACTCCTGCTGAAGTGTCAATCATAACTCGCAAGGACAACCCCTTCCTGAGCCCTGAGAAAGACAGTGAGAGTGAGCAGGAGAAGGAGGAGGGAACAGACAGAGAGAAAGGGGCGAGGGTGGTGGTGCCTAATGTAAAGACAGATGACCTGGCCAGAAGGCGGGGCCAAAGTGGTTCTGTCCCACAGAAGGACCCCCGGCAGTCATTGGCTCAAACAACCATCACTCAGTCAGACCTGGAGAAATGGCAAAGGCTCAAGATGAATACAGAGAGCAGGTGCCTCACATGTGACCTTTACCTTTGACCCCTGACATAGCATGACTCATCAACACTCTTCAAGACATTTTAGAAGTTTCACACTGCTGAAACTTTGAGCATATTACTCAAATTGTGTGTTTTCTGTGTTTTTTTTTAAACACATAAAGCAGATGACACAGCTCCAGTTTCTAAAAGAAATAACCTTATTATTATTATTTTTCTCAGTTTGTGTCTAACACTGTGTTCTAACCAGATTTGATACAATAAAGCAACATACAATAGAATCTTTTCCATGTAAGTTCTATACATTTTTCCCTCTTAGTGGTCCCACTGTACCACTCTTAGCTTGCTTGAGAAAAATACTATGTCAAATAAAAGCCAGTAGTGCTATCTTACTCTTTCATATAGCTTATATTATATCATTTTTGTATAATATAGCAAACTTATAATAGGGACGAGACATCTCAATTTTGGTGTCCACATCAAATTAAATTTACAAAAGTCATTTTAAATACTTAAAAAAACATGTTAAATGCAAGTAATGTGTCTACTTTCATATTTCAAATAACTAAATAAAATAAAAATAAATAAAGTTGTCATTCAGCATAATGGTCCAGGCTAATATTTTACCATTACATTTTTAAATAAACATATAAAATATATTTGTTTTTTAATTTGTCATCAAATGATTCTTGTTTAAAATATGCTTTAGATTTATTGGTTTATAAATATTGTTACACTTAATTACATTTAAATAATGTATGATAATCATTATTTTTTGCTCAGAAAAACAGAAAATTAAACAGTATATATTCTGATATATAGGGGAAAAATACATTTATTACAATTTAATTTTTTTAATGCTCGAAATCCCCTTTTGTCTTTGACCCAACAGTTAGTCACACGCAGTATAAATAAGTCTGCATACAAAATATATGGCTGCTTTTATATTTTAAGAGGGGTGAATGTTCTTCAAATATGTTTTGATTGGCTTTGATTGTACGCCATCACAATTTACTTTTGCTGACAGTGTAGTAGACAGACAAATTGCTTGTTGCTTATAGAGTATTAAGCCTGGTTAAGACACAGTGTGAGCCTAAAATATATTTAAATCAGTCAAGGCTTACAGCCAAGAAGCTTGGTCTGTCATTGGCTTGAGTGCTACGTAATAGGGCTCTGTCTTGTTACGCTGTTGTGGAGATGTTTGTTAAAGTGGGCCTTTGTAAGACTCTAAATTCTGTTAGCAGAGGGAAGCCCCTCTCCTGCAAACAGACGTCACCAAGGCAACTATTGAAACCAAGAGATGCTCACAGAGAATGAGGGAGGGGGGCATGTGAGTGTTAGACGACATACTAAACTGTTGTAGAAGAGCCAAGGCTGTGTGTCATTCCTTCAGTAATTTCCCTTTTGTATGTTTCAAAAGGCCATGCTTGCATCAGCATCATTGGGTTTATTTGGAGATCACACAAATTCCCGTCTAGACAATCCATTGATTTGACTGTCAGACTGACGTGGACCTTTTGCATTAGTATATTAGTATATTTTCCCTCGCTCCTCTAATTCTTCTCTCTTTCTCTTCTTTACTCACGTGTCATGTATGTGTGTGCGTGCGAACAGCGATGACCCTATTGTCCCTCTATGTCAGACGTGTCTTGAGAAAGGCTGCCTCTCTGTTTCCTCCAAGATGAAGGTTGCCAAGAACGACCTGGCCAGTTGCCGAGAACGTTCCTCCAGTGAACGGCGGCGTTTTGTGACATTTGGGGGTGTGACAGAGATGGAGAGTACTTCCTGGAAAGAGGAGGAGGATGAGGAAGGGGGAGAGGGACAGGGGGACGAGGCAGAGAAGCTTCGATATCTCCTCTCGATGGCACCTGTTGCTGTGCCCACCATAGGTCTGGGCTCCATACTGACAAAGAGAGCGGTGGGCAGGTAGGGAGAGAAATAAAGACAGAAAGAGAAGGATAGATGCATAAATACATGCACTTTCGGACCAAAAAGCTCAGATATTTTTCTCTGATGGTCACTGATAATATTAGTCAAGAGGCTGTTTTAAAACAGCCATAATATACAGAAGTATATAGTATAGTACTATGGTATAGTTTAATATATTGTAACATAATATTACATAATATAGTAGTGTATGTGTATATATAAGTAATGTTTAATATATATTGCACTTGAAACGGTCGTAATATAGTTTCTGATGACTATTTTCTACCATCTTTCCAACCATTAGAATTAGCTATCCCTTTAAGTCTTCTGTGTAAATGTTGCATGAAAAATGAGTAAGAGGATCAAATATATATATATAATGATATAAGAATATAAAAAATAAAATATGTAGAATTAAAATTAGTTAATTGTGAGATCAAGTTTAACATAAATTAGAAATAAATTCTTAGATATAGCCTAAATTTATATTTAAGATTATTGTTTAGTGTGACTCGTACCATCTGACTGCCACAATGTCATACAAAACCATCCAAGTTTGTCATCTAGTAATTACAGTAGTTGTGAAATGGCACAACAATGAACACAGCGTTAGTTTCTATTTTATTTCATAGTTTACTTCATAATATGACCTCTTTAGACATCATTGTGTGCTTAGAATCAAGTAGTAATATTTGATCCAGTGATAAGTATACTGACACACTATTATAAACACTGCTTGTTGAGGACTGCCTGCTCTCAGGAACCAAGATTTGTTTATCAAATGACCTGAACGTACATGGCCATACATGAACTCACCCTCGTGTGTTGGAGTTTGCGTGTAGTGATTTTAGTAGTGATGCTGCATAAGGCATGTTGGTTTCATCTCACTGGGGTTTATGAAGGAGGACTCATGCCTTGAGAGACTGTTAGCATGATGCAAATGACTATAGTACCACTGAATGATGTTTGAAGCTATTTGAGGGCCTATAATTGAGGCTGTTAGCATGATGCTAACAACTGTAGCACCCCTGAATGATGCTAAAACTGCTTTTTTGGCATGTTTAGGAAAGAAATTTGCTGTAGAGTTAGGCCGCGGTTAGCATGATGATATCATTAATGAACAATGTAGCACTCATTAATGATACTTAAAACTGCTGTTATTTGGGGTATTTAGGAGGGAAATTAGCTTTGAATGGCTTGCAGTGAGGCTGTTAGCATGATGCTAACAACCGTAGCACCTGCAAATTATGTGAAAACTGCACTTTATAGCCTGTTTAGGAGAAAAATTAGCTGTGATTGCCACAGTGGTGGTGTGGACTGAGATTTCCGAGTCTGTGAAGAAACAGGAAAAAAGATGAAATATGTGTTTGTGCTTGTGTAAGAGAGTAATAAAGAGTGTTTCTGTAGTTTTGAGTAACTGCAATGCAGTTGCTTTGGTTCCCACTGGACTGCATCTTGCATTGCCTGTATCTGCATTCTCTGTCCTCCCCCCTCATTTTTTTTTTTTCTGTCTCTGACTCATTGTTTCTCTCTTTCCTTCCACACCTCATACATTATGAACTAACTTACTCAGTGGAGATGCAAACCCTGAGCCTCCTCCCATCATGCCCCCTGAACCTCCGAACCCTGTTATGTTTGACCTTAAAAGGCCTCTGACCTCCACCGAGCGCAGAGAGCTGGAGGATGAACTGGCTGAGAAAGCAAAGGATGAGAGGGAGGATGATGAAGAGGATGAAGAAGAAGACAGGCAACCAGATATAGAAAAGGATGACATGCTAGCTCGTAGAACAGGAGCATTTCAGAAGCCAGCAAGCGGGACTTCATACAACAGATTTCTCCCGCAGCCGTGTTCCAAGAGAGAGGGTGCTACAGCGGCTTCCTTAGCCCAGAAAGAAACGAGTGGAGAAAGAGATCTCCAATACCTTGAAAGAAGCATAAAGACAAAGAGAACCAAGATTGGACAGAGGTGGGACGAGAAAGACTAACTGGAAGTCTAAAACTTCTCTTTGTTGATAATGCATGAGTCTAACATGCTTTGTGCCATGGTGGAAAATACTCTTTTGAGCACAGTATTTATATTTTAGTAGTGTTGTCTAAGGAAAAGCATGCCTTTTAGCTTTTCTCATACTTGGTTAGGGAGTTACTGCACCATTTATGCAAAAGATATCATGATACCTTGCTGATGAGTGTTATTACTAAGTGGTTGAATGTTTAATATTTGTTTAAAAATTCTGACGATATGATAAGCCTGATTATTTCCAGTAAATGGCTGATATTAAAATTCTGTACTGTTCTAAAAAAAATTAATAAATAAAATAATTATTTTAATATATTTTAAATTCTATAAATGAATTTAGACGTCATAACATTATGATATATAATATGGAAAATGGATATTTTGAGAATTGCTAAAGATTAAACTTGATGTTAAAATGTGTTTAAAACTATAAGTGTTACATGCCAGCAAAGGTAATCCAAATATTAACATAAAGTAATTATTTACATATCTAAATTATTTATGGGTTGTAGATATAAATAATTAGCAATTAAATATCCAGTATTGACCAGTACTGAAAAATAATAAAACTCCAATGTTGGGTGATAGTACTGATACTGTAACGTGCATCACTGATTTTTTTTGCCTGGCAGACAATAAATTTGGGGAAAAACATAGATTTACACTGAAAGAGACACAGAGTCTATCAAGATATCTAGAAAACAAAATGCTTTTGCAAGTAAACAACCTTTCAGAATTCGTTAAAAGCCAAATTGGCAATAGCAACCACCCAGAACACCACAGCAATGAGCTAAAAATCACTCAAAAAATCTCACAGAACAGTTTATTTTTGGTTCTTAAGGAAGTGTTTGTAGGTGTGCATTTGTTTTTAACCTCCTTTGCATTAAGTTTTGCCTTGGAGAGTATTGCGTTATATCAAACTGAGTTAGTTATCAGCATATGCTGTTTTGACAGAAATGAACCAGTTGAACAAGTAACAACAACACCTGTTCCAGTTGCTGTAGTCACAGAAAAGAGCCCCGACATTGTACGTGCTTCTGCAACTAACACCAGTCGCTCTGGCGGTTACGATGATGATGATGAATGTGGGGATGACGATCTGCCAGATTTTGAGAAGGATGACATGCTTGCACGAAGGACCGGATCTTACCAAAAGCCAGGTGCAGGACAGGCTTTTAATGCTTTTCTGCCCAAACCTAGTGCTGTCAAACATAAAATCACTCTTGTCAGTGGATCGCAGTCATACGTCAAGCCAAGAGAGCAAGAGACAGCCCCGTCTCTAGACAGGTTAGAACCCTTTGGGAATGAAGCGTTTGCTTGTGAATGCTCTGAATGCTTCTTTTGTGGTGCCCGTGCAAAAGGAGGTTGTTTATATTGGTATACATTTTTTAGATGTGGATTTGAGCTTGTTGTGTGTAGTTGATTTTCAGAGTACAGAGAAGAGATGAATGTGTTGTGCATCAGTGATTTTTGGTGGCTATTGCCTGTTTACTAATATATGTGGCTGGCTTGGAGTTTCTTCACAAACCTTAATTATTCTCTTTGTTTCTAATCTTTGTATAGCCTATATATATTCTGATATATTGTCTACGTGTATATAAGTCAGTCGTCAAAACAAGTACCTACTTTAACCCTTTTATTTTTGTTCACTCTGTCCTTTGCACTTGTTTTCTCTGTTCCCTCTGGCGATTTTTGTGTTTTGTAGTCAGAGAACAGAGCCTCAGCCTCCCTTTCACAGCACTGCTTTGCTTTAGTAACCATGGCAAATTTCTCAGCTTCACCCTTAGCTCTGTGGTCCCGCCCCCAAGAGATGCTGAGGACACGCCTAGGAAGTGCCCTCAGATGATGGACAGGCAGGAGGCGGGCTCTGTGGGTGTGGTGGGACATGAAAGTCTTATTAAAGATGAGACTATTACCAAAAGCCCCTCCCCCAGACCTCACCAACCCCCACGTCGGCCCCTTTGGCAGGAAGATGATGATCTCCCCCCAATGTGAGAAAGCACTTTCAGGACCAATTTATTACTTCTGAAAACAGCTCTGATTGAAATGTATTTTTGTATTTCTGCATGGAAAGAGATTGTGTCCCATGCCTGTGTCTCTGCGTTTTATCACTGTTTCACTTTTCTTTGCTCATTGGTGAAATGGTTATCCTTAAAGGTGCTGTAAGGGATTTTATTAGTGAAAATACATGTCATTAGAGGGTGGGATTTTGGAAAGAGCAGGTGGTTTAATGCAGTGACTGACCTGGGGGGGGAAGTTAGTGAAATGGCCAACATCACTTACAGCACCTTTAAAGTCAATGTGAAATTCTGTTAAGAACTCATTTTACTGACATGTTTTGTGAAATCAGATTAGGAAAGTACATTAACACACACACACACACACACACACACACACACGAATGTATATGTAAAAAAAATATTTAAAAAAATCTAATTTCAATTAAGCTTTAAAAAAGTAATAACATGGCACAGGAGCAAGAAACTAAAGCTAGAAACTAAAGCTCTATTATTCTCTCTCTCTCTCTCTCTCTCTCTCTCTCTATATATATATATATATATATATATATAGTGTATATATAATCTGTGTGTGTAATAGCGTGAGGAAACATTTTATTTTGAAGGGTAGGCCTAATACAAAATATAATTAAGAAAAAAAGTCTGTAATTAGTGTTTTATTATGTTCAACCATTTTGTTCTTTAAAGCTCAACTTTATTTACATTGTTTTTTATCCATTAATGTTCTAGATTCAGAGCTACTAGTGTTTCTGACACAGAGTAAGTTTCTTTTCTTTTCTCTCTGCATTTCTTACTGTTGCTGCAGAACTGAGCAGTTGCATGTACTGTAAACACAAGCATTTAGCATTTAGTCTCTCTGTTCACATGCAGATACAACCATTTTCTAAACTGACATACTCTCTCTTGAACTTTGTGCATGCATATTCCAAAGTCAAGCCTGCTCCTACACGTGCATGTAATAATATATGTTTGAATCTTTCTCATGGTTTGCTGTGGTGGATACTTCAGCTTCCTGTATTAAAGGAATATTCAGCAAAATAGAAAATGAATTCATTTACTCCTCATGTCGTTCTAAATCTATATGTGCCCTGGACCACAAAACCAGTCTTAATTAGCATGGGTATATTTGTAGCAATAGCCAAAGATACACTGTATGGGTCAAAATTATAAATTTTTCTTTTATGCNCAAGTAGCATGGGTATATTTGCAGAAATAGCCAAAGATACACCGTATGGGTCAAAATGATAATTTTTTCTTTTATGCCAAAAATCATTAGGAGATAAAGTAAAGATCATGTTCCATGAAGATATTTAGTAAATTTCATACCGTAAATATAGCATAACTTAGTTTTGGATGAGTAATATGCATTGACAACTTTAAAGGCGACTTTCTCAATATTTTTTTTAATATTTTTTTTTTGTTATACACCCTCAGATTCCAGATTTTTAAAAAGTTGAATCTCGGCCAAATATTGTCCTATCCTAACAAAGTGGATTTCAGTTGATGTATAAATCTTTCAAAAAAATTGAAACATATGACAGGTTTTGTGGTCCAGGGTCACATGTGACTATGTGAGGGAGAAAAACATGCATATGCATTTATAATAAATTGGAGTTTACAAACTTCAAAAAGATGTAAATATGACTTGTGTGCACATGTTTTACATTTAATGAAGACATCCGATTTGTATTCAATAACAACTAAAATGGAACATGGTATTATGATAATATGGGTTTTGAACAACATGAGGGTTTCTTGAGCAATAAGAAATTGTTTTCAAAAATGTACTTTTTCTTGTAGTTGTTCTGTTTGTAATGTTCATGGTCCTAATAAATGTGTTGCTCTTGCACTAACATTTCTTCCATTTAACCATGTCATTCCTCTTTAACGTCATACTGTCATTATATGTATATAAACATCATTATATGTTTATAAATCAAGAACTTCCTATTTTCGTACCGTCAGGTCTCAGAGGAAGATATGTGTTGTTATTTTCGATCTGGCTTTCATTACACCTTTCCTTCTTCAGCTAAAAGCGTTACAGCACTTGTAAACATGTCTGTTTTTGTTTGTTATTCAAAGGAGTATGAGTTTGATTGACATGCGTGATGAAGAGGATGAGATGGCATACCTTCAGCCACACAGCCAATCACGACATGAGCACCTACACAACCAGTACAACAAACTCAAAGAGGAGGAGGACCAGTGGCAGGACGTGAGTCATACAAACCCACACAAGCATGTGTTTAATGAGCTCACATGCATAAGTGTATACATTCTCTGGCTTCTGTGTGTAGGACTTGGCTCGCTGGAAGAATCGGAGGCGAAGTGCATCTCAAGATTTGATCAAAAAGGAAGAAGAGAGGAAGATGATGGAGAAGCTAATGACAGCGGATGGAGCATCTGGCCATCGCAGGAAGAGCATCAAGACATACAAAGAAATCGTAGAGGAGAAGTGAGACAAACTGAAATCAGCAGATTGTGGGGTTTAGTGAATATTAGTGCTGTCAAAGGATTAATCGTGATTAATCGCATCCTAAATAAAAGTTTTTGT
>SCHK01082942.1:201-13467 GCA_004124795.1 Poropuntius huangchuchieni
TTAAAAATGTCCAAGTTTTAATTTTGTAATATTAGTACTTCAACTTATTTTAATTCAGTTTCATTTTAATTTTTTTTTAAGTTTAAATTTTTCATCTAATATTTATACTTTATTTTATCTAACAAAGACATTTTTATTTTATTTTAGTTATTAGTTTCCAATAATAACACCAGTTGGATTTAATTTAATGTTAGATTACCTTTTCCGTCACTGAAAGCTCACTTAAAATTAATCTTTAAAAACACTAATAATTTAATAACACTGTTAAATATAATCTTTAGCAAATCTCAAAAATACATACTGTATATAAATAATGTAGTTATACCTAAATTCACTTATAGTACTTAAAGTGCTTGAATTTACTTTTTATTATTTTGTATTTAAATTATTGAAACATACTTATGGAACATATTTATGGAAATTGGGGTAATATGAAAATAATTATTGGAATCGACCTGAATTTACTGAGCAAATCTTGGACTTCTCCATCCTTCAGGAGAACCCAGAGTTTGACCTTCATTTCGAGAAGGTTTATCGGTGGGTGGCGAGCAGCACTGCAGAGAAGAATTCGTTCATCTCCTGTATCTGGAAGCTGAACCAGCGCTACCTTCGGAAGAAAGTGGAGTTTGTAAACGTCAGTCCACAGCTGCTGGAAGGTGTGGCTCACTACTGCTCCCGGTGTTGTGGAAGTGTAATAGCATGTTGTTAAACTACCAGTGTGTTTCTAATATGTAAGAAAAAGAGTCTGAAAGCTTGAATGTAGAACTATTACATTTACAGTGGTAGGAACTCAAACTAGTTTCTGGTTTCCTGTGGCTAGTACTCTCTCTCTGTCTTTTTCTGAGCTCTTTGGGATTCTGCAATGTGTCTTTTTGAGTGTCCCTTAATGCTTTAACCTGATCTCTGCTGTTCTTTGTAAATCTCTCACTGGCCAGAGCTTCCTAAAGCTGAAGGTTTGTACGCTGTTTTTTCTTCCATCTTTCATCCTCCTCCATTCCCCTACTCCAGTTTCCACCTCCTGCTATTGTTTCCCCTTCATTAATTGGCTTTCTTTCTTCACATTAATTAATTTGCTTGCTTAATCACATAGTGATTGGGAACATTTACCCACTGCTCACTCTCTAGATTGTGTTTGTGTACATGTGTCACTTACATTGCATTTATGAAGTAGTTTAGTTCATATACTCATATGCATACATACACTACCAATCAAAAGTTTGGATATGTTTTATGAAAGAAGTCTCTTATGCTCACCAAGGCTACATTTATTTAATCAAAAATACAGTAAAAATAGTAATATTATGAAAGATTGTTACAGTCTTTCTGTAATAATGTAAGGCCGTTCTATTATAATCTAACAATTTTTCTATTATAATATATTTAAACGTAATTTATGCATGTAATGGGAAAGCTAAATTTTCAAAATTTCAAGAACAACATTTATTTGGATTATAGAAGTCTTTACTGTCATATAACATGTAGTTTCTTTCAAAAAAGGACACCAGACTTTTGAATGATAGCATTTACAGTAATAAACATTTGAGGTTAATAAGAGCACTATTTTCATGTGTCTTTCCTTTTTCTCAGAGTCAGTCCCGAGTGGAGAGAGTCAGAGTGTTGCAGGGGGAGATGAGGATGCTCTGGACGATTACCAGGAACTGAACGCCCGTGAGGAGCAGGACATTGAGAGCATGATGGAGGTCTGCGAGTACGCCATTTCCAACGCGGAGGCCTTTGCTGAGAAACTGTCCCGTGAGCTACAGGTCCTAGATGGGGTGAGTTTGTTTAATCGTTTCACAAAGTAAAACACTGGTGTGTTAACACTAGACATAGCAGTAAGTATTGATTGCACCTGTCATCAGGAGTTTATACTTAACTTTATCTATATTGAACTAAGTGCAATAATTATCTAACGGTCAAGGTAAAAAAAGTTTATTTGATAAGGGAATAGCGGTATATATTGAGTACTCTTAATAATTGTATGACTAATAGCTAATAGTGGGAATAAAACAAGGCTTATTTTGGTTTTTGTGAGTAGTAATCTCTGTTCTTCTCTGCTCAGGCTAACATCCAGTCCATCATGGCCTCTGAGAAGCAGGTGAACATCCTGATGCAGCTACTGGATCAGGCTCTTTCAGAGGTGGACAACATCGAGGGGAAGTTGCTCAGTTATGAGGAGATGCTGCAGAGCGTGAAAGAACAGATGGACCAGATTTCCCAGAGCAACCGTCTCATCCAGATCAGCAACACCAACAATGGCAAACTACTGGAGGAGATCCAGTTCCTCGTGGTATGTTGGGACACAGTAGAGATAGATCCTAAAAAACTTCCCTTTGTTGAGTGGAACATTGATGGTATGATTAGAATTTGATATGTCCATGATTACCTCTTTGTTAATATTTTTGTATTTTTTCCATGATAGAACTACATGGATCTATCTAAAGGGCACATCAAGGCTTTGCAGGAAGGAGATTTGTCTTCTCCTAAGGGTATCGAGGCCTGCATCAATGCTTCTGAGGCTCTGTCACAGTGCATGAACGTAGCGCTCAAACCAGGTACTGCTCTCAAACTTCACCTACTGTGTGAAAACAGCGCTTAGAGTTGTCATTAATCATGTTTGTGTGATATTCTGTTGCAGGCCATGATAAGCTGATGGCAGTCAAGCAGCAGCAACATCTGTTTTCTGAGCTCAGAGATACTTTCGCCCGACGTCTCACCAACCACCTCAACAACGTGTTTGTGCACCAGGTAACATTATTACACATGTTCCAGGTAAAGAACACGTACAACTTACATATATGAAGAGCTGTTAGGCTTTCTTTCCTTTTCTATTGAGTCTTGCCTCTGTCTGATTGATTCTTTCTCCTGTGTTCCTGNAATATATGAAGAGTGTTAGGCTTTCTTTCCTTTTCTATTGGGTCTTGCCTCTGTCTGATTGATTCTTTCTCCTGTGTTCCTGTTTGGCCACCAGTCGTGTCTCTCTGTATCACTTTACTGTATCACTGTGCTCTCTGTTCCTCTGTCAGTTCAACCACTTCAGTCACTTCAAAATGACCATCCCTCAGTTCTATAGGTCGTCCTGTCTGTCACTCCCTGTGAGTACGCCCACTCCAGCACCCCGTTTGACCCGCCCACTCTAACAGTCACGCAACTCCACTTCTTTAGACCTAACTGTCTCATCAATGCTTCTCTCTCTTCATGGAAACATTACGTTTACGCATGTTCATGGTGATGTAATCCAGACATTCTCATCTTAGGGTTTCTAAGATGATCGCCCCATAAACCTCCCAGCCAACATCATTCTCGTGTTAGTAGCTGTTGATTTTGCCCCCTGAAGATGTAAAGGGGTCTTCATTGCCTTGTTTTGCTCACTCTCCGATGGAATTGTGAGGTGCTCGTGAGAAGAAATGGCCTGGTCAGCATGCAGTTCCTGCAGTGTTTGCTTTTATGATGTGGATGTTTCATAGATGCATTGAGAAGGAACTGCTTGACTGTGACAGTAGCACTACTGTGAGGCTTGGTGATTTTTGTCTAACTAATTACTGTTTGAGCTTGACGTCACTGTAATATAACAGTGACCTTTTGTGTGGAAGTAGAACTGAGTGTTTATACAGATTTTCTCTATATGGAAAGATATCCTTGTTCTGCTATGCTGGTATGCAGGTCAGTGTTTTAGTCTGATTCGCTTTTTTATTTTTTTTTTTAACTATTCGTTTAACACCTTTTTTTTTAGAATCATACTATGTGTTTTTAGTTAACTGAAAAGAACCAACTCATAGTCATTTGTTTGTAAATCAGACCTCACTGGTCACGCTGTATGCTGTTGATTCACAAGAGTCATTTTTTCATGAATCAGACTGCACTGTTCACTCTGTGTTTTTGATATACTGAAGAGAACCTGTTTAAAAGACTTTTTTTTTTTTTCCATGAATGAGATGCTTTTTGTGTTCAGCCCACAAGCACTGCTCAATAGAAAGATTTTTTTTGCCCTTTTTTTCTGTATCAATACCATCACATTCGATACGGATTGTGAACAGATGAAACACAAATGTAAAATATGATTTATAACACAGCTACTAAAAAAGTCATAAAGCAAACAAATGCCAAATTTGAACTGGCCAAATGAAGATCTAGATTTTTGTTTTGGAAAATCTGTATTTTTGCCCAGCTCTATATGAGAGTGAGAGTGTGTGTGTGTGTGTTTTCCATAATATTAACTTCCTTGGACAGTGATGTTTTTTCATACCGAGTTTCCACTCACTGAGTGTGTCTGTGTGTTTGTGTGTGTAGGGACACGATCAGAGCTCCACACTGTCCCAGCACACAGCTGACCTGACACTACCCAAACACAGCCCTCTCCACAGAGACCTGCTCAGATACGCCAAACTCATGGAGTGGCTGAAGAACACCCAGAGAGAGAAATATGAGGGTCTTTCCAGGGTGAGTGTTTATCACTTACATCACTGTGCTGATATCACAGTAATTATTATCGTGATAGATGTCAGACACCATTAGGGTTTCAAAGCAATCAGTCACGTTTGTACAAATTGTTCTATCTTGATAAAGTCATAAAGTGAATGGAAACTCTAATCGTAAACCGTGTGACAAAAGTCAAGGACAAAAACATTATTAAATACTGAAACATTCTTAATTTGCCTACCACTGCATTTTATTATTGCCATTACAGCATTCCAGTATCTCAATATGAATAGCTGCTGAGTGAAAGGATGTTTAATAAAAAAAAAAAAATGTAGGGTGGGATTTTATTCAATATTCCTCTTGAAAAAAGTGTGCATACACATCAGAATCCCAGAGTAAATGTGAAAATGAACACATATTATAGGCAGACAAACATTGGAAAGATGGATTCATGATGTACTTGTTCATTATATTAATTTTTTTAATTTTAATTAAAAAAAGTTACATAGTGTACCTTTAATAAGACATTAACGGTCACATTACTGCTGTATGTTTTATTGTGTAAGCATTATATGTTTTAACTTTTTGACCGTTACAATCACCAACGGTAATCACAACTAAATAAACCGTTATCATTTACGACCACTGACACAGTACCCTTATAATCAGTTACAGTAACCATTAAAAGCCATCATAATAATGGTGCAATATCTTATCCTGATGTCCTCTGAGAGCCAATGGTTTTGCTTTTGAAATGGCAATGCCTTAGTAGAGGAAAATAGCAGTTATATTTAATTTTAGCTCTGCTCAGACTTAATAGTACTGTTCATGTTATTCTACAAACATTAGAGCAAGAGCAAGGCCATATTTAAGGGTTTAGTCAGAGCGATTAGTCCTTTTCTGATCATTGCTCAGTGCTAATCTGATTCCCAAATGTTTTAGATGCATTTATCTCTGCCCTCTATTATTAAACTGTCTTTAAAATCCAAATGTGATGGCAGACGTGGCCTGGATGTTGCTGTGTGTTCTCTGGCAGATTGGATTTGTGTTTGGTTCCCAGTCCTGTTCTATCTCACTGTTATTTCCTGTGATCTTTTTAACTTCCTCTAAATGAGAAAAATGCTGACAAATAAAAAATCTAAATTTGGTTAAATTACTGATCTTCCCTGATGTGTTTTTATAGACCTATGTGGATTACATGACCCGATTGTATGAGCGGGAAATTAAGGACTTCTTTGAAGTGGCAAAGATCAAAATGGCAGGCACTAGTAAGGATGGGAAAGGAAAATTCGGTAAGACCTCAATAAAAACTTTTTTTTTCTATTTGTTTATCAGGAAACCTACTCTTGGAAAGGGATTTTTGTCCATGCTGTTTCTTCAGTCTCTGTATGTCCTGTGTATGCTATGTTGAGTGTTGTCTGTGTGTGTGCCGTTTATAATATATGTTTTTTCTTACACTAATGTTAAACTACATGACAAACACATGAGCTGAACTGAAACGATTCAACAGTTCTCTAGTAAAATCACTGAGATGTCAGTCATTGCTTGTCTCTGATATGATGGTTTGCAATGTCACGTGTTTCCATTGTAATGTTTTGACATGTGCTGCAAGGCCCACGGTGTGTGTACTATTACACATGGCATTAAATGCATACCAGAAAATATTCTGTGAAAAAAACAACAACAACCTGAATACATAAGATTTCAGGATGATTAGAACAGTGTAGTTCTAATCATTCTCAAAATACTTCCAAATAGTATAAAGAGAGACTTTTTTAATATTTATGAAATAAGCATGGTCTTGACAACAGCAGTATTTTCTAAAACATCTCTCATTCCATTGTGCACCGTTTCTATTTCTGATGACTGCAACGTCATATTAAATAAAATTAATATATTAGGCCATTTTTGACATGTTTGCATATAATTCTAACAGGATTTTCATCTATGCAAAATGTTTTGAAGTTGGGGGAAAAGGTCGCTATTTTTGTGTTTCGTGATTGATCACTGCTGTCATTTCCAAGTACTCCATTACTTGTGCCTATTCCTATTGGAAACATTTATCCCTGCTTACGCTGGCACACTTCCAGGTTGTTTGTAAGACGTTCCTCTTGTTTCAAAAGCTTACATTAGCAGTCTAATTCTCAGCTTTTTCCTCCACGTGATGAAATAAAATGAGCTTTTTGTTTCCAAATGGCCAAAGAGCCCAAAGCCTAAATTCAGCCACTGCAGTGCATGTCATATTTGAAAACTTTGACCTTTAACCCCTAACTCTGGCACCATGCTGCATGTTGTAAGCCTAACGTGTCTCTGTCTCTGATGCCTGCCTTTCTAACCGGCCTCCAGCCACGCTTCCACGGAAAGAGAGTGCTCTCAAACAGGAGACAGAGAGTAAGTATCAGCGCCACATGCCATGCCTATCCCATAATGCCTTGCTTCCTCTTAGTCAAAGGGTGTCTCTTCCTCATAAGCACAGTAAACCATTATCTTAACTTCAGTTTCAATGTTTCATGGATATGCAAAAAATCTTTTTTTAAGTTACAAGCACCGTTTTATGGATTTCATCTTACCTTATTCACTTTTTCTCAATCAAAGCTAACCTCAAACGTGTCTACCAGTTTATCAAATATTAAAATCTTTAATGCTAATGCATCAGTGGTTAAAGGGGAGATTGATTATTTAATCATGCTGTAAAGCACCTGTGATCTGGATGAGATTTTTAGTAGTTGGGTTGCATGTATGTTATGACCCCTTTCAGATCAACATGTACTTTACAAGGTAAGTTTAATAACCCATATAGATGAGGTGATTTTAATGTAAATGAAGTACATCTGTCTTGTACGTTTTATATTGGGTTCATGTTTTGATGGTGTCTCTCAGGCCTGCATGGGAGCTCAGGGAAGCTTACAGGCTCCACGTCAAGTCTGAATAAACTCGCTGTGAGCAGCTCCAACAGCAGGCGCTCTCAGTCGTCTTCTCTGCTTGATATGGGCAACATGTCCGCCTCTGACCTGGACGTAGCAGATAGGACCAGGTTTGATAAGGTGCGCCACCGCTAAAACATGGATATTGTTCCGGCCCAATTTAAAGATGCTGATTAGTTCTAAATTGTCATTTGCAATGTGACTAAATACTGACATTTTTATAATCATATACACTGATTTTCAAAAGTTTGGGGTCAGTTGAGTACTTCTATTCATTGATTATCCTTGACAGTTAAGTCTTATTATTAGAATGATTTCTAAAGGGTTACGTTACACTGATAACTGGAATAATGGCTGCAGAAAGTTCTGCTTTGGCATCACAGGAGTTGCTTACATTTTAAAATATGTTCAAATAGAAAATTATAGTTCGTTTTTACTAAATTTTTAGTACCTTGGTGAGCATTAAGTCTTGCTAACCCTATACTTTTGAACGATAGTGTACATTGAGGGCCCTTCTTTGTGTTGTTTTCTAGATCTTTGAGCAGGTTTTGAGTGAGCTAGAGCCGCTGTGTCTGGCTGAACAGGACTTTATCAGCAAGTTCTTCAAGCTGCAGCAAAATCCTACACTAGCTCAGGTGAGTGTCAGATACAGTACAGCTCAGATTTGTGAGTGTATTGTATTTATGTGTGATTTAATGATGTTATAAATCCCTTATTAGGGAGAGAATGTGGATGACAGCGATGGAGCGGTTCACTCCAGACCCCCCAGTGAACACAGACATTCAATATCTGAGTGAGTGACAGTTCTCTTGAGTTCATTCATATCTGTTTTTAAGCAGATTACAAAAAATGATCATACATCTATTTCTCTTGCAGAAAGGACATGGTTCGGATGATGATGAATAAGATCTTTCAGAGCATCGAGACAGAGCTGAACAGTCTGATAGCTTTAGGTGATAAGATCGACAGCTTCAACTCTCTCTACATGCTGGTAAAGATGAGTCACCACGTCTGGACGGCCGAAAATGTCGATCCCGCATCCTATCTCAGCACAACGCTGGGCAACGTGCTGGTCACTGTCAAGAGAAACTTTGATAAATGCATTGTAAGTGGAGCTCATGTCAAGCATTGTTTGATGTGTCGATTGTGAGGCATGCATTGTGATGTTTCTGTTGCTGTTTTAGTCTGGACAGATTCGTCAGATGGAGGAGGTGAAGATTTCAAAGAAGAGTAAAGTGGGCATCCTGCCGTTTGTCACCGGCTTTGAGGAGTTTGCTAAGCTAGCTGAGGCTATTTTCCGCAACGCAGAAAGAAGGGGTGATCTGGATAAGGCCTATATCAAACTCATCAGAGCTGTCTTCAATAATGGTGAGTATCATCATAATCTCATACATTTTTTTGTTTTTTCATCACTAGTTGTGAGAGTGTGCAAGAAGCCCTAAATTTCTTGAAATGTTGCTTTTAGAATTTTTTTAAATGAGAAAGCATGATAGTGTGATAGCATTATTTTTATGCTTATACACTTATTATTTATTATTATTTTGCTTTTTATGCAAAATATTTGTTGTTTTTATATACAAATCAATATATAAATATTATTTCAAGATGATATATTTGCAGTTTAGTTCATTTTCATTTCTTTAAGTTTTAGTCATTTTTGTGCTTTTGTCATTTCTATATAGTTTTAATATTTTTATTTCGGTTTTAGTCATTTTAGTTCTTCAGCTTCAACATATTGCATTTCGGCAACATTTCTAAGTTTAATTAAATTTTTATATTTTATTTCAGCTTTAATTCAGTTACTGAAAACCAATAAAAGAACCATCCATTAATATAGATTGTAACTCATTCTTCATGTACATTTTCAGTGTTTGCGGTTTTGCTTTCTCTTTAGTTTTTGGGCCTTTTTATGCCTTTTTTTAATGGATAGGACAGTAGAGAGCTGACAGGAAAGCATTGGGCAGAGAAAGGGGAGCGGGATCGGCAAAGGACCTCTAGACAGTTGCACTATATATTGGCGCACTCACCACGAGGCTATTTGCGCCAACCTCTTTTGTTTTTAACACTCGTTCATCTGATTGGTCTCTTTCTATTTGCATATCCGTAGTGGAGAAAGTGGCCAACGAGAGTCAGAAGACTCCACGTGATGTGGTGATGATGGAGAACTTCCACCATATCTTCTCAACCCTGTCCAGCCTCAAGATCTCCTGTCTGGAGGCAGAGAGGAAGGAGGCCAAGCAGAAATACACAGAACACCTGCAGTCCTACGTCATCAACTCACTCGGCCAACCACTTGAGAAACTTAATGTAAGCCAAATCTTCATGGAAACCAGGATTGAGCAGTATTACAGTAGAACATCCATATAAACCACAATTTTAGAAATTAAACTAAAATGCGATTATTAATGTAAATGGATTCTTCAGCCTTTGTTTATGGGCCATTTGTAATTTTCTTTCCATTTTGCAGCACTTTTTTGAGGGAGTGGAGGCGCGTGTAGCTCAGGGTGTCCGTGAAGAGGAAGTGAGCTACCAACTGGCCTTCAATAAACAGGAACTGCGTAAGGTTATTAAAGAATACCCTGGGAAGGAGGTGAAAAAGGGCCTGGACAACCTCTACAAGAAGGTGGATAAGCATCTGTGTGAAGAGGAGAATCTGTTACAGGTGAATAAAATGAGGGAAATAACACTAAATGGCTAAATTAAATGGCGTTTCTAATGTTTTTGAGATTCTTGAGTGTTAATGTGAATTTTGTTCTGTCCACTAGGTCGTGTGGCACTCCATGCAAGATGAGTTCATTCGGCAATACAAGCACTTTGAGGGCCTGATAAACCGCTGCTACCCAGGGTCTGGAATCACTATGGAGTTCACCATTCAAGACATGCTGGAGTACTTCTCCAGTATCGCTCAGTCTCATTAAAAAAAGGGAAGCTGATTGATTGTGAGATTGTGCCAGAGTGAGAAGAAAAGTGCTGTGTATGAGAGAGAAAGAGAATGAGTGCTTATATTGTACATATATTACAGTGCAGCTTTGCTTGTAACATTGTCATAACTAACACTGGAACCCTGTTTGTTACATGCAACTTGAGTTTCTGTTGTTACGGATTGCATGACATTTTTTTTGTTNGTTGTGATAACTAACACTGGAACCCTGTTTGTTACATGCAACCTGAGTTTCTGTTGTTACGGATTGCATGACATTTTTTTTGTTTTTTTTAAACTAAAATTGCTTTATAACACATTAGTATAGTGCATCGCAAATGACTGAACATTCTCATTATTTCTAGAAAACCTCAACACTAAAAATGTGTGGCTGATTTTTCATGCACATGAATGCTGATGAGTATCAAGGCATTAAAAAAGGCCTGGAGTCATATGTAAAAAATAAATAAAATAAAGCATACTTTTGAAAGTTAATTTTCTTTTCTTCTTGTAATTTATTGTGATAAAAAATTGATTATAAAGCAGATATTCATTCCTGTTGTGAACGAGAACGGTTTTTAAAACTGTATGGTTACTGTTAACGTTATTGTGAGCGGTCCTTGAAAACTACGTTTTAATTAAATAAAAAAAAACTCAAATATTTTCAATATTTCAATTCACAACGGAGATTCTATAACTAGTTAGCACCTTGATTAATGAATCTGTGTAATTTTAAAGCGACTTGTGTCCTGAATCAATCACGAACACGGTATGTATGACTAAAGTTTCCCCAAAATCTGTCTCCCCGCCCCCATTGCTCAATACTTCATTTCCCATCATGCTCTCTTAAAAAGCTTTTTTTTCCCCTTCTTTTCACAGAAAGCTCTGAAATCAGAAGTTGGTTAGCTGCTTCACTGAAGTGATGGACGTGTTTTGATTTGTCGGTATTTTGAGTCACTGAGCCTCAATAACCGGACTGACTCTTGTACGCATGTGATTCACTATGCCGCCTCGAAAGAAGGAGTACGGGATGAAACGAGCGAGCGGATCCCTGGTCCACTTCAGACCGCCAGTGAGCGCGACCACCGTTCGCCGACACTCCGCCGTCGTTCCCTCGGTGCTGACGTTTGCCGTGATCGTGGCATCCGGAGGCCTGTTGCTCATGATAGAGAAGGGAATGCTGAACAGCGTGCAGACTCCGCCGCCTCGCGCCAACGGGAAGAAAGTGGAATACCGACCGAGGAACAGCGACGCGGCTGTGGACGTGGAGTCTCAGGTAAGGTAACGTTAGTCGAATAGAGACTCAGGCTCGCTAGATTGTGAATAAACAGTGGCGTTTTTTGAGAGACTCATAAATATTTTGACATGTTTGCATGAAGTCATCAGACTTTCTTTGAGTTTCGCGAGTCTGAACAGCAATGAATTTTCATGAGAACTCGGGCTGCGTCTCAAAACCTAGTGAGCTTCCTACCTAGACATCATCTGGGGATGTCCACAATTGGGTCAATACAGTGTCCCTAATTATTACTTGGACAATTTAGCCATGTGTATTAATGTTTAAACGGCGTTGTCTTGAATAACTATAAATCTAAAACAAGTGATTATTTCACACAAATAATGCACAAATTCGTGTTTCAAGCGAGGCATTTAATAAAAATATGTTTGGTAGGTACTCGATAAATACACTTTTAAAACGTCAAAGGAGTATGTTGATCAGAACACTTAAGTTTTGCAGACTGAAATCCTAATGAAGGACGCCTAAAGTGTCTCAAGTGTTGTTTTTCCAGCTAGTGCACAATTTATGGGGACTAAAAAACATGCAAGACATTTGGTTTGTCAACTTCTTAACATCTTTTCCTCTGCTATCACCCTTTCTTTCTGTACCATCTGTGGATTGAATTTTTGAACAGTAGAGTAAAAGAAGTAATTTTAAGATGTAAAATCCGATTATTCCTATTTGTATCTGATTAATCCTATTATACTGTCCTATTATTACTCCACTGGAGGATGGATTTAGTTAAAGTTGGTATGCGGAAAGCATCTTTGATGGAACCGAGAAACTCCTTATTTCTTTCCAGAAAATATTAAACAGCTGCTTACCTTCAAGCCAAGATATGAAATATGAAACTTGGGGCCAATTCTTTCATGTTAAGATCCCTGCTGTGCTCTTGACAGAAGAGTACACTTCAGCTACCTTCTCTGTTCTCTCTCAACCGCTGATATGAAATCAAGACTTTATGCTGATAGAAAAGTCTTTAGCGCATGTATTTGTATATTTTGCAACATCTGAATGTATTCTTATGGTGGTGTATGTATCGTGAAAATGATTGATGAATTAGTTTTAAGTGCAGTTGACACGATATTTGGTCATCCATTGGAATGTCCATAGTAAATGTTCTGTTGTGTTAAGTAAAATATTTTAATGTTTCATCTGCTTTTGGGTTGATGGAGAGATGTTTATGGAAATTGTGCTAGCTAAACATAGTTTGCTATTTTTATATGTAAACATTTTTTATTGGTAGTGTACATTAGGAGAAAATTATAAAGCAGACCGAGTGAGTTGAGAACTTTTAGGTAAAGTCACTTTAAGAATATTTTGGTACACTATGTTTGAGCACGCCATATTTCCATTTTTCCATGTTTCTCTGAAATATTTAATTCTGATTGGGCAGTTTTGCCCATGCAGGGGTCAAATTTGCAACAGTGTCCACCCACTATTTCAGTGGACAGACTTTTTTCCACATTCATTTTTCCCATAGCAATTTTCAAGTCTTTGTTAAAGCATTACAAGCCATCATCCAAATCAGTCAAAACAAAAAAGTATTTGACACAAAAAATGACACAGGTTCAAAACTGTGTACTTAATGGCTTTGAGTGAAAAAAACTACAATCCCATGAAGCAATTTTCAACAAGGTAAAAACATTAACAACCTTGTATCTCACAGCAGCTCTATAAAACATTAAACTAAATTTATGTGTGGGTTTTTATGTATTTACAGTCAA